>CM039127.1:34166567-34354920 GCA_022036555.1 Microstegium vimineum
AAATGTCTAACTGCATTGGCTTAGTTGGATTAGATTCACATTCTTATTAACTAAATGAAAGAGCTCCTTGATTTTATTCTTCTCATGTAGTACTTGTGAGGTTAATTTTGCCATCTCTGTTTGGATCCTTGATGCATTCCTTTGGAGCCTAACACAATAGAAAGAAGTGTCTAATATTGATAAGTACAACTATAATACATCTTTTATCTGAATAAAAGTTTCAGGTTACACTTTTTTCTGAAGCAATCATCTTTTATCTGATAACACAGTACAAACTTTTGTTGTTTTAGCTACGTGAACCATGAATTTGCCAAACAATGCACACCATATCCTGCCCTAAAGACTATTATTTTTGCTGACAGCTTTGGCTGGTAGTTCTGTTATAGCATAGCTGCTATTCCAAGTATGTTTTAAATCTGGTTGTGGCTTTCAGCATGTGCACGCACTGGGTTTTAGCAATCATTTTGATGACGACTGCCATATGCTATTATCTGAATCAAGAAATTCCTTTTCCTCTGCGTCTGATGTGTTTCCATTATCTATGCTTAATTTGCTCTGACCCGATGTGAAAAAAAACTGTTTACTTCTAGACATGGATTGCTTCCTCATAATCTGAGTGTCAGACCACCGAGTTCTGGAATCTAAAATTTAAAAATTTATGATCTAAAATCGTTGCTTTGCCATCTCCCTAAGATACAACCCTGTTTTCCATGATGTAGTATTACACCATCATGATTTTTCTGTAGCAATGGACATTATGTTGGGTATTAGTTTAAACACCAATAGTACAATAACTTTGGTTGTTGCTGGGGTAAGATACCAGCAGAACCAAGAGTTTATTTTATCATTGATAGCTTGGGCACAAGTTTATTGATTCAAGAGTGATATCAAGCCCAAGTGTCTTGTTTCTATGAAGGGCTAAGGTGAAAAGGGAAGCAAGAAGAGATGGAATTTCTACTGGTGGTGAAGAAGAACAAGGTAAGAGGAGGAAGAAGGAGAGGGAGAGGTTAAGAAGAGAGAATCTAACGTCCTTTACCTCTATTTTCACTTGGATCGTGCCGGAAACAAGATAGGACTGTTGGTCCAACGCTTAGGAGTACCAAGCATGGCTGAGGAGCCAAATCCACGGTCGGCCGACCGCTTTTGGAAGGTTTGGCTCGACCGAGCCTGAATTGGAGGTCCCACAGGTCAGTTTAGGCAGGCCGCGTAACGTCGGGCTGAGAGGCCACAAGATACGGTCGGCCTACCGCCTATTGGGGCCAAATGGGCCCAACTTTTTTGTGGTGAAAGGTAAGGCCTAGTATAGGATATGTCTAAGGTCAAACACGAAAAATGAACAAAAATTAAAATGAGTAGATTTTAGTTCTTAATTAGATTAAGGACAAAATCTATCATGTTAATTTCATGTTCAGGTGATTCATGTTTATGAAAACTTTTAAGACATTGACCATTTACCTTTAAAGGTGTTGCAGCTGTAATCTTGATGCGTGACGATTCCGTGTGTCACAACATTGATGATAGAGAGTGGTCTTTCTCTTGTGGATCATCGCATTGTACTTAGACCATTTCCTCCATTCATTGCTTCACTCCTGCGAACGATTAGTGGACAATACATATCCGAAGGAATTCACGAATAATTTGAAGAAGGGGCATTATTGTCATAGAAGCAGAGGACATCTTCTATGCTATAGAAAAGTTGGTTTTAACATTTTAGCACAGAAAGAGATGCTCCCTCATTGTTCACCAATTTAAAATCAAGCGAGGCTAAGGCAAAGATGTGTAAGATTATTCAAAACTACCTCGAACCTTGATTCGTCTCTAATGAATGATCTCATGACTTACCCACCAAAACTTTGAAAGTTATCTTTCATGGGTTAGTCAAAAAGAACAACCAAATTCCATACAAGTATACATTAGATTCATTAATCAAACTTGACACCATGTCTCATTTGATTAAGGAATGCTATTTAACCTAAGCACCATGCTTAATTTAAAGAGCTTATAGGAGTATGCGCACTACTCCCAAACCAAAGCAAACTCGCAAACTCATAACAGAACCAGGAAGCATGAAGGCATAAAGAGATTCACTTAAGAAGAGACAAGAGCATGGATGGTGAACGAGGTGAGCATTTGCATATTTTTAGTTTTTTTATTATTTCTGTGACTTAGAAAGATGAGCAAGGCATAAAGAGAAAGCAAGATAGAGACAACCAAACGAAACTAAATAATGAAGCATGACATGAGGCTCTTTAGAGAAATCCACTCCCCCACACTTGGATTTTGCAACCATTGATAATGAGCAAATCCAAGTCTAGGATGTGGAACTTTCTTTTGAATGTGCTTAATTATTAATAGCTATTTTGTTGGACATACCTTGTGTTTTGCTCCATCGTTCTTTTTGTTCAAACCTGAAATGGTTAGGGCCAAAAATACTCGAAGGCACAATTTCACAAATATTCCCTTAATCTCATTTTTACGGAGTCATTTTTATTTATTTTAGAATTTGGGAAACTAAAAATATTTTTATTTTTTGTGTTCTATATAATTTTTTTAGCAAACTATAATAAAAAATAAGAAGACTTGGGTTAGCTCCCAAAAGTGATTATTTTTAAGACACAAGCTTGTTTTTGGGAAACCTTCAAGTTGCAACTCACGTTGGTGAAGCGGTTTCCCCTTCAACTCCATCATTTTCGATCTATCCTCAAGACCAAAACCACTACGGGATTTGCAAAATTTATGGTAGACAAACACATCTACAACCAACCTTGCAAAGATTTTAGAAACCAGAAGCATGAAGAGGTTGTAGATCATGAGTGTAGTGATGGTAGAGGGAAGGATTGATTTGGGAGATTTCTCATTTGAGCATGGATTTGATTGGAAGATCGGGGAATAACTTCCATGCTCATTGACATCACTCTCCCTTTCAAGGAGTGGGTGAGCACTTTCTTTCTCATGACATTTCATGTCATTCTAAAGGCTTAAATGGGTCATGGTTGTTAGCGAGATTGACATAAGCTCACCCCTTGGATCAAGAACTGGTTTGGATTCTAACCCTTTGATGAGAGGTCGGGAAGACCAAACGGGTAGATAATCTTTTCTTATTCTATGACCAAGCTTCTTATTTCAAAAAGTGTTCTCCAAGATTCTCATGACTGGCCTTCCAATAAAGGTAAGATGAAAAGAAAGTCCAGGAAGGTCAAAGATATGGAAATCTAGGAGGATCTTGAGATTATCAACCATCACAAGAACATCATGAAGGATTCCTAAACAATCAAGGATTTGACCATTAGGGAGTCTAAGGTGTTTTTGTGATTGGGAAAGATGATCCTTTGATAATGTTGGAACATGGAAATGAGGAATGATGTAGATCCCGAGGCTAGGATTGTAGTAAATTTCACCACCAATGCCCAACACTTGACAGGATATTCTCCTCACATGTGTGGGCAATTTAGTGACTTCCTTTGAGGATTTGGCCTCATCCAACCATTCTTGACTTACAACGGTAGATAGAGGCTCTAAACGTTGACTATGCTCCTCTTAGTCAGATTTATGGCCCTCATGGCTTCCATGCCTCGGGTGTCTTATTGAATCCCCAGAGTCATTAAATGGGTCATCATAAGATTTGAATGAAGGAACACATGGAGGATCATCAGGATCAATGATGATGTTGATTTGGGAGGTTTTTGAAGAGATCCCTTCATGAGAGGTCTAGAAAGATGTTTCTTAGAAGGTCTCTTTAGGAAAGGATAATTTTGGGCATTCCCAAAACCAACAAGATCATATGAAAGGTTAGCCTCGAACTCAAAGGAATGGTTTAGATGTTGAATTTCTTTTTCCTTCGAGATTTGTGGTATTTGTGGTTCAGGATCGATGGCAGAATCTTTGGATGGGAGTGGTGGTGATTCGGCTATCGAGATTTCGTTTCTAGGGAATGGTTTTTCTCCTTCTGTGGATCCTTCATTATAAACGTTAATGTAGGGGGTGTTTTCAAGAATCTTCATGAGAAGGCTCTTCCCTTCACTAACGGGTAAACACAAGAAGGCTCCCCTAGAAGTCATATCAAGAATTTGTGCAGAATCTTTGGTAAGACCGCCATAAAAGTGTTGCAACAATGTTGGCTCGGTTATAGCAAGATCAGGGCCAGATGATGGTAGATCTAAGAGACGGGCCCATGCCGCACCAAGAGGTTATTTCTCCTTTTGTGAGAAGTTGATGACATCTTTTCGAAGATGAACAACTCGAGAGGTGGGGAAGAAAGCTAGGAAGAATTTGGATTGTAACTTTTCCCATTCTCCATTTGTGTCATCTACGTGGCGAAGGTACCATTGTTTGGCTATTCCCATCAAAGAAAACGGAAATAGCTTCCACTTAAGGGTACCTCGCCTCATCCCATGGATCTGGACACATGAACACAATTGTTCAAAGTCACGTAGATGAGTATAGGGATTTTCATCTTCGTCCCCAGAAAAAGGATTGTTTTGAACCATCCTTATGAGGCTTGGGCGAAGCCCATAAGGAATGTCCAATATGGCCTGAGATGAACTAGGTGGCTCCAACCTAGCGCCCGTTGGAGCACCATCCTCAAAGACGGGTGTTTGATCCATAGGTGTATATGTGGAAGGAAAGGTTTAAATCAAACAAGGATAATAGGACCAAAGGGTTCTAGTTAAAACAGCTACCGTTCCCCGGCAACGGCGCTAGAAATGCTTGTTGGTATTTCTTGTGACTATTGGATAAATCCGCAAGCGCACAGATTATACCATTGTAGCACTTCACCGGGAGTATTCCAGGTATCGTATTTTCCACAGGGAACGAGTAGTGAGTTAACTAGGAATATGGATATGTCCTATGATGGATTAAGGGAGACTATGATAATTGGGTTGAGTGGTTCGATATAGCAAAGATATCTAACAAGGTATAGCTGGTTATACTAGCTTTATCATCCCTTCTCTTGCAGGAGGCGACGGAATAGATCAGAAAAAGGACAAAACTCTAACCGGACCGCGCCGTCAAGTTGTATTGAAGCCCTACCTTTTAAGAACTTATCTGACACGCGTGGTGGAATACAAAGGCTAGATAGAGCTGTCACCTTCTACTAGCATCCACAAACAATCCGCGCGATAAGCGGTTTACAAAGGTAAGATCTAGTCTAGACACCACGTCTACACTATTCTTACTACTTTAACCCCAGCTAAGGACTAAAGCACTCTACTTAAAGTAAAGCGATGAACAAGCGCGAAAAGATGTATAACAGCTATGCCAGAAGTAGAATATCAAATACTATAAAGAACTCGGAGGAATCACTTACAAGTGCCGAACATACAAGAGAATCGCATCCGCTGAGGTACAACTCTGAGAAGACGCCAGACAGGCCCGACTCTCCTCCAGGCTCTCCTCACTCTCTTCCAACTAGCATAGCACTACTACAGAGCTCCGCTAAGATACTAAGGAGTAGTTACTCCAAGGAGGCATGAGTGAGAGTGAGGGCCTAGGGGGGTATTTATAGCTAGAGGTGGAGTAGGGGCGACTGCGGTGCCACGTCAGCGATCCGCGCCACCTCCATCAGCCACCATAGGATCAAACCGTCATTGTAACCGCCTTAGATCAATGGTGGAGATGAAGTTGATGCATGGAGGCATGTAGGAAGTCGGTGGGGAGCTCGAGGGACCCTTTGGGCATAGGGGCATGGTCGGGCGACCAGCCCCTGATAGGTGGGCCCTGCCCATTTATTCTAGAAGCTGACCCCATTGGTCAGGTGGTCTGTGGGTGGTCTCTGGCCCCACCTAGGCGGTCCGCCGACCGTGGGTTGGGGCCTTTCGCCTCCATCTTTCATGTGGAGCATGGCCCACATGTCATAGACACCTTGGCAATAGTTTAGTATTTTTCTGAGATAGTTTGTGGGCCCATGTATCCTCGTGCTTTGATTTAGAGCCCAGAAGAAGCATAGAGGAGATCCAACGGTGAATCTTCACTTTGGAGAGTGTTACTTGGATCATGGGGGCTTGGGAGGCCTAGTTGCTCCATAGGGTGGTCGGCCGACCCCCTATTTGGGCCCACTAGATCCCAAAAGTCCCCATTTGTCATTGCCTGCATCAAATAGTCAAGGGACATGTGGAACTAGTTATTTGGCACAATATGTTTGGGTTATGCTTGTTTTCCTTCGAATATGAGGATGTTGACGGTATTTTGATGGTGACAAAATAGCTCGTAATTACCGTCAACAATACACATGCACACACTAGCATGTAAGGGCCTAGATGCACAAAGGTAATACAAGAGTTCATGGAGTGATATACCTTTGTTCTAAGCCTCATAATCTCCATCATGATGATTATTTTGAATTTAGTGCTTTGATGGGCTTGGCGCTTATTTAAGCAAAAAGATATCTCATTTGTGCCCATCTCTCTTTATCATCATCTTGAAGGAAATATCATAAACTTGTGCTTGATTTCAGTTGAGAGTCCATTGCTAGCTCTTGTTGTCATTCTAAGATACCAAATGAAAACATATTTCTTGATATACCAAGTTTAAAGATTGTCCATCAATATCAATTGAAATATGATCTTCATAGTATTAGACCAATTGAAGGAATCTTCCCAAGTTGATGACAATTGGAATGGATGCTTGTATCTCATAATGTCACCTTGCAAATGCTTACAAAAACAAGAGATGGTATTAAATTGCACAAGCTAGAGTTTCACAACTAGTGACCATTTTGGATGCGGAAGGCATGTATATCACTAATTCTAAAACCTCATAACATAGACTAAGTTCCCCTTTTTTTGATAGTGCATACATATATATGTGGAAGACAAGAACATATGCACTTTTGGTCATTTAAGTCTAAACAAGTGAATTTAAGCTATATTATGGAGAGTAGCTACAACAAGATAAAATTGCAATCCAAATGAATATGAGAGACAACTTTTACCAATTTGGATTGAGTTAATGTAGCATACTCATGAGAAACCCATTCTTAGCAAGAGAGACTACAAACTCACTAGAATAAAAGGTTAGTCTCAAAAGACACAAAACATAGAATGAGCTCCCCCTTAATATATGCATCAAGTACTCGAATTACTTGTGAAATGCATTTAGTTCGGTTTAAGAGTCTAGAGGAGTTCATCCTATATCTTGGTCAAGGCATGATAAGATTGCATCAATTGAACTTATGCCAAAGAGAACATACCACCCACAAGGTAGATATATCACCATTTTAATATGACCATCATAAGTGTGAATTGATGATTTGGGTGGTCGTAGTTATCACTGGAAGAAATGTGGTGAAATAGAGCTTTGAAGATCATCCAAGATCCATATTAGGTTCCTAGTTCTTTCTTTACCTAAAGCAACTCACATAGAGAGCAAAAAAGTAAAATTCATAAAACATGCAAATTGTGAACTAGGAGTTACCCCTTTTTGCTGATAAGATCCTGGGTAATCAATGGGATGGACCATGAACACTTCATAAGCTATAGAGTGGAGAACTAGCAATGAAAGTCCACAATTCAATTATTTTCTCCAACTCATTGATATCCGGTTCCACCAAGGATTGGGGCATCCAAAACTAAATCAGAAGCTCTTGGTTTATAAAGACCAAGACCTGCAAGAATAAGTTTGAAGCACCCAAGTAACCATATGAACTGTCCACACTCCTTTGGTGTTCTTTCTCCAATATGTGAGACTACTCAAG
This sequence comes from Microstegium vimineum, assembly GCA_022036555.1. Taxonomy (NCBI): domain Eukaryota; kingdom Viridiplantae; phylum Streptophyta; class Magnoliopsida; order Poales; family Poaceae; genus Microstegium; species Microstegium vimineum. The sequence continues at coordinate 34,174,261 of CM039127.1, forward strand.
ATGAATTTGGAAGAAATCATTAGTCCCACAAGATATAGTCTAAACTCCTCCTCAATGGTTGCACATAAGAATACACAAAGCACACACATGCACATTAGCAATATGAGGTCAAGGGAGAAGTTTACACTTTGTTCCAACTGAACACAAACTCCTTTAAGCAACTTGCATTTCAATTCCAAGCAGTCAGTTTTCATATTCTATCTTCTTTTGAAAAGAGTTCATATCTCTCAGACCACTAGGACAATAAGCATGGAATTTTTCAGAGATGTACATCTATAAGTTTTATAGCTTATGTCAATGATTCAGATCATTAGGACTCCATTTGTTCAGTCAAATCAATTTTTCATTAACTGCCAATGTCTGAAATACACTGAATTTTCAGATTTGCCTTTCTTGGAGAAAAATCCATATATCTCGGACCACTTGTCCAATAAGCATGAAATTTGGTAAAGATGTGTATATAGGAGTCCTCTAACTGCTGTGAAAGTTTTACTTCATTTGGACTCCATTTTCTCAGTCAAATATATTTTTACCAACTGCTAAAGTCTGAAATTCACATAGTTTTCAGATTGTGTCCTCTTCAGAGAAAACCTCATATCTCTCAGAATATTGGTATAATGTTGATGAAATTTGATAGAGGTATGAATATACATGTCCTTTAATTGTTGTAGAAATTTTAGCCCATTTCAACACCATTAGGTCAGTCAAACATATTTTCTTTCAAAGCTGTCAAAGTCTGAAAACTGCAGTGCTGAAGCTGACAGAAAACAACTCAAAACTGATTTTCTTCTAAACTTATCTTCATGTAAACTATGAAGCAACAAGTACTATATGTGTATAGCATGCTCACAAAGTTTCAGACCAATTCATTAGTGTTTGAACATCCAAATCCATTCTTGAAGTCAGCCAACTCAGATTTCACTTTTCTGGACAGATTTGATGATTTTCAATTCTTCTCTACTTCTTGTCCAAACTTGAGGTGAATTTGGTTGATAATACTCACAAGATGTTATTTCCATTCAGTCTTCTTATCAACACTTGTAATCTTGTGAATTCTATCAATATAGCATATTCAACTCAACCTCAAACTTGGTTTTATCCAATACTAGAGAAGTGATTCTCTTTGACCTCTAGCAACCTTATCTTTCTTTAGGTGAAGAGTAACCTTCAGATTTGTGACTTATTCAATTAAGAAAGCACAAACTCTTGTTATTGTTTTTCTATAGATAATCTCAAACACAAGAGAATATTAGTATCACCAGTACTAGTTTCTCATTTGGTAACCCTTTATATGTGGATGGCAAGTGGGTCACTAAATAGAGAAACCTCATAACATGGACTAAATCTCCCTTGAAGCCTCATGCACATTCTTGTGAGTGGAAAGGCAATGTAAATATGCATGATTGGTCGATTAAGTCCAAAGGGTATATTTAAGCCATATTATGGTGAGTGCCTAAAATAGACAATTCAACTCCAAATCAGCTAGAAAGAGAATACATCACATAGTTTTGGATTGATGACCTTTCTATGATAGCACACTCCATTTGAGAAACACATTCTCTCATTTAGCTAGTGAGACTACACAAATATCACTTAGAGAGAAAGGTTAGTCTCACAACACTAGTCATAGAGTAAAGTCCATTTTGATAAGTGCTCTATGTATTTGAATTTCTCACATAGCACTTTATTCAATTAAGAACTTAGGATTTCACTCTATGTCTAGGTCATGGCAACAAGAGGATAATCAAATTGAAATGTGCTAAGGAATACTTACAACCATTAGAACATGTAGATGGCCATAAGATGAGATTAAGAATTTTCCAATCTACAATATGGCAACAATTCATCAAGTAGAGAGTTCTTGAACTATGAGTGATATGTGCCTCTACTTTACTTGAGCTTGATTCTTCATTCTTGGCCTTTCTTTAGATTTTCTTGTTTTCTTCAAAGTGAGCCAAGTATTTGAATCCCTCAAACCAACTCAAAGTATGTTTTCATCATCTTGAAATTCTTGGTTTGAAGTCCACAAAGGAAACTCAAGTCATCCATGTTACTTGGTGTGGATAATCAATATAATTCCAATCTTACTTTCTTCCATGACCAACAACCAATATATATAACCTCAAGTGCTTTATTTCCCTAAGTGGCTACACAAGACAAAAAGAGGTAAAATGTGAAGATAACATGCACTTGAGATTTAGTTGTTACCACCCTTCTTGAAATGTGATGAATGAGATGGTCTCTTCATCTTCACATTTCTTATGATCATGTTATAGGCTTCATCCATAGTTTGGACTGATTTCAGCTGCTACTGAGGTAGGAGGGGCGGCACTACCGCCCATAGGTGCGATACTGCTGCCCTGCTGATTCCCAGCAGGTGTGGGTGCTGCACTTCTTCAGTGTGTATGTCAGCGGAAATTGGTGCAATAGCAACATAAAGATCTCCTATCTCTATACTTCATAACCTACAACATTAATAAGAACTTGCTCTACTAGAGAGCCATTAAAAGCATCATATGGAAGATGATACATTTAAATTTGAAGTACTCTAACCACTCTTAACAAGTCAAAAACACATACATATTTGTGAATTGCTAGAGACTACACAAGTCAAGTGGCTAGCTAGAAAGGGTTAGATACTAGTTACCGAGGTGAATATGAAATTTGAAATATTTCTATTGATTCATCTTTGGGTCAATCACATAAGAATATATAATATGAATTGATTGATAGCTTGAGTGAATATTTCCAATCAACTTGCTCAAGCACCCCAAAGCTTCATATCACCTCCAAGTACCTACAACACTCATCAAGCACACTTTGGTACCCAAACCATGTTGGGTCCATTGAGATTAGTCACAAGAGACTTAGGCACCCAAATGGCCTTTGTGCTAGCATGTGGTGAACCAATCACCTTTCTAGCACAAGTGTCATTATTGGGTCTCCTTAGCATATTTGAACCAATTGATGAATTAAGCTTAAGAGTGTTACCCATGGGACAATCCTTACTTAGATGTCCCTTTCCTCGACAAATGTAGCATAGGCGGCTCTTGTTCTTGCAAGACATCTTCTCATCTTGCTTCTTATTTGCTACCTTGCTGATGGGTCTCTTTCTTGATGATTCCAAGCCTTCATCATTCATGTAGGGGCATGATGCAATTTCATGTCCCTTCTCATTGCATCCATAACACTTCCTATTGCTTCTTCTTGTATTCTTCTTTGGAAGTGTGGCTTGGTCATCAACCTTGTTGGAACACATATAGGCATTGTGTCCCATGTGGAAGCATTTGACATGAGCCATCTTCTTCTTCTCTTGGATCTTGCTCATGTCCTTCTTTTCTTTCTCCAAAGAGCAATCTCTCACATGATGACCCTCTTTCTTACACTTGAAGCAAGTGATGGAATTCTTCTTTAGTTTCTGAGGATCTTGCTTTGACATGGAGGCCTTCTTCTGGGGCTTGATTTAAGCAGGGGTAGAAGTAGTAGCCTTCCCTTTTCTGTGGGGGGCGGCACTGCCGCCCTTAGGAGGTTGTGCTGCTCGGGGCTGCTGTTGTGCCACCATCTGTGCAGTCTGATCTGTACCAACTTTACCCTTGCAATGAATCAAGTCTCTTCTTAACCTCTCAACCTCTTCCTTAAGTTGTTCATTTTCTTTTGTGATAGAGTCATCATAGCTTTCTACAAATACATGCTCAATGGAAGATTGGCTTGCTTAAGAGCAACAATTGTTAGCACATGATAAAATAGATTGAACTTGTGTACATGTGCATTTGTGGGTGTGAGGTTTATATGATTTTACCAATATTATCATAACCGCATGAGCAATCTCTAGCATGAGATGAGATTCCATAAGCCTGTCATGAGAGCACAAGAGCCCATCATGCCTTTGTTGCAAGTTCTCATTCTTGCTTGTGAGCCTTTCCAATTTCTCCTTGAGCATATAATTCTCATCTTCTAATTGAGCAGCACAAGATAGAGAGTTAATAGTATGAGTTTGCGCAATTGATAAATTTTCATACCTTTTGACCAAACTAGCATGAGAGCACCTAAGCTTTTCATGTTTTTTGGTCAACTTCTCCAAGCATTTGATCTTTTCAATGCAAAAGTCATCTTGCTGGTGAAGTGTTTCTTCTTGCGCATTAATTTTCTCTATGAGTTTGAGCATCATCAACTTGTCTTTCTTGCTTAGCCGAGCAAGGTGTTGGGTTATCTCATCATCATCACTTTCATCTTCACTCTCACTATCACTCTCACTCTCACTTGTCACATTCTTCTCTTTCTTTGCCATAAGACTCACATGAGAAGTGACATAGAGAGTTGAGCTTCTTGGTGAGGTGGATTCATCATTTGGCCTCCACCGATCACAAGCTTCTCCTTCCTTCAAAATGTTAGTCTCACAAGAACTAGAGGAGGTAGAACTGTCACATATACAAATATTGTTCTCACCAACAATTTCATTACCATTCATTAAGTCATATGTTGGTGAGGAAATGGATGTGGCATGATCACTTGGACTTTTCGAGAGAATCACTTGAGGCTCTACATGTGTTGGTGAAGTTGAGCACTCTAGACAGGCCAGTACAACCTCCACCAGGACGAGATCGGCGCCGTTGACGGTGCCGCGCACCCGCCGAAACAGCACAAGGCGGCCGTGGACGGCAGCGGGCAGAAGCAGGGGAGTAGGAAGCGGTTAGTGGTCGGCGGCGGCTGGCACCCGGAGACGTGGGCGCCGACGGACGCGGTGTTCGTCTATGACTTCCTGACGGGCGCGTGGCGGCGTGGCGCGCCCATGGCCGGCCCGCGTCAGTCCTTCTTCGTCTGCGCGACTGTCGGCGGCGCCGTGTACGTGGCCGGCGGCCACGATGACGAGAAGAACGCCCTGCGCTCGGCGCTAGCCTGCGACCCAGAGGCTGACGCGTGGGCGAAGCTCCGGGACATGGTGGAGGAGCGCGACGAGCCGCGCGGGCTCTGTGCCGCAGGAAGGAGGTTCCTCGTCGTTGGCGGGTACCCGACGCAGGCGCAGGGCCGGTTCGTTGGCTCCGCGGAGTGCTTCGACTCGGCGACTTCCACCTGGGCGCCCGTCCAGGCGGGCCTGGTCAACGACGGCGTGCGTCCGAGAACTTGCTGCGCCGCGCCAGCTGGGTCTGCTGAGCGCATGTACATGCTTCGCGATGGGCACATCGTGGCGCGCGACGTCGCCGCGGCGTGGCGACAGGTGGCGCAGGTGCCCGAGGACGCGCGCACCGCGGCAACCGTCTCCGCCATTCCAGACGGCCGCGTGGTGGTCATTGGGTCCGGGTGCCACGGTGGGGATCAGACCTTGCCTGCTGTTTTGCCTGCTTGTGGACAAAGCGATGGACACTTGTTCATGCATGCATGTTCACTAGTTGAAGACCGCGCGCCATCGCGCGCCGCAACGAAGCGAACATGGTCATGTATTCATGTTGTACATGGATACATATACATTAGTTAATGTACAGAGCAACTACATGTACATGGGTAGCAGAAAGCATGCGGCCTCACGCGCAAGAGAAACATTAGCACAGTAAGCGTACTATTGTTCACTTGTTGTGCTCACTGGAAGCAGAAACAGACATAGCATGGTACACAAAGTAGGTGCGACATAATCCAATATTCATAATTGGAGTCCATGTAAAAAATGATTGACATGCATATATGAACCTAAGCCTTTCTTTTGCCTAACTCTGCACTGCAGATAAGGAAGTACAGAGTGAAATTAGTAAGGAAAATGAGACTTTCCGTTTCAAAACTGAACTAAATGCAAGTACATTTATAGCACAAATTCTATGGTCAGATGAGTCCATTCTCGGTAAAACGCACATCTCTTCTTTTTATTTGTTGAACAACTGAAAAAAGCTGAGATGGATAAATAGAAGCGGTGCATAGCCTGAAGTATAATTGTGAAGATAAATAATCACCAAAACATTTACTACTGTCATCTTGTTCATGATTGCAGGTATTGCTTAAGAGTCACCAAGGTAACAGTAGCAAGTAGACATATTGATCAGGATGTACCTTATGAATCATGTATTGCAGAAAGGTAGAATGAATCATAGTTTCTAATCAATCAGAATAGATTAAGTACAAAGGAAACCAGAAAATTCACTTTAGGTTACAAGCAGGTACACAGATCCTATGCCGGTGTAGAACAAACTATTTTAAAAAATCAGAAAAGAAGAATCCATAAATAGTGCTTCCTTTTCTTACATAAGCTTCTCTATGCAACTACTATGCACCTGGCTGTCACATAGAAGAGAGGGAAAGTGAGGCTCGCCACCTGGATGCTAATATATATTTTTTTCATGGATTAGTGAACACAAATATGTTAGTGAACAAAAAAAAACAAACAGAAATGTTAGCAAAGACCGAGCCCTCTAACCTATCCCAGAGAGACTTGGACTACCGAATTAGCAATCTGTTAGTAAGTATAGTTAACGCAGTAATCACTCATGCCTGATCAGGGTGATGCCTTGTTCAACCTGCTTGTCATATGACTAAATTTTCTTTCATTTTGGTGACGCCTTAACCCTTGTTATATAGAATATTCTCAGTTCGCACAACATACTGATACGAAAAAACAACAATTAGGTTCTTTGGCCCTGGCTCTGCAAATGGTGTACAATGAGAAACAAAACTATAGGTAAAAAAAAATGTCTCTGGATTTGTAAACAATGTAAAATTAGGAAACTCTAGGCTGGAGTAAATCCTTTTCTTTGTGTAAATCCAGTCACAGCGTAGTATGTAGGTATGTCTTACAATTTATAACGTTCGAAGATCTTACGTGTTCGTGGCGGACTCTGTGAATGAGTTGTCTCACTTTGGGTAGCCTTTGTTGTATGCGTTTCTTCGGCGCTTTTGTGTCCTACATAGCTGAAATATGCGCAATAGCAGTTCGAATATGATAAACCATACCATTTATCTCCAGTCTTCTATGCAATTAAATGAAGCCTACAATGATTCAATAGGAAAAAACAAGGATAAGGATAATAACATTAGCAAGTGGTACAATATGCAGGGGCATAAAAAAAACAGAACTTGCTCTATTCACTATATATGATTCAAAACCTCACAAATATGCTGATCTGAACACAAGAGCATTAACTATTGAGTAGGCCTAGTTTTAATTAGTTTGTCTTACAAAGATAGATGTGTGTACTTTAACTTTCCCCTTGACAAATAGGAGTCTTGTATCTTATGAGGAATTGTCACGGAAGCAGCTAATACATGCCCATTATCACACAACAAGCAATACATGGGCAGTTTTCTAGCAAGGAGCGGGAAAAGTTGAAATAGAAATTTAATTTAGCATATAACAATATTATGTCATCCGAAAGCCAAAGGCACAAATAGAAACCTCATACAGAAAATAATCTGAAGGCTAACCTTTTTTCATGGTGCTAGAGCGCAGTAACCAGTGTTTGATATATTGACTGCCGTCATCCTAATCTTATGACCTAGGAAGGCAAACCTAAAAGGCACCAAATTGATATACTGAATGTTATATTTCCTGACACGTGCTACAGAACCTACAGGCAACAAATATTAGAACAACAAAGTGGAGCGCGATTGTTTGCTACGCTGAGAAGCAGGTTTAGATGTGATTCCATATAGCTTGTGTCTAAATAAAATGTAGCTAAACAAAGCGTAACTGGAGACTGAATTGGTAGTCTGAGAGTGAAAGGATCAAGATGCCCAAGAGGGGGGGGGGGGGTGAATTGGGCTTGTTTTAAATTTCTAAAGCAAATATAAAAACCTATCAAATGCCAATCATCCCCTAGTGCCTACCGTCCGTGTGTCCTAATTAGAAAGCGGTAGCAGTTCATAGGAATTAAAGACAACCTAAGCAATTCTAGTAGGAAATGTAAAAACAAGACGGAAAAGTAAAGAGCTAGGAAAAAGAGAATCTCATGGACGCAGCGATTTTTTCCCGAGGTATCGAGGTGTCGACACACCCCCCTAGTCCTCGTTGGAGCACCTCGCAAGGTATCGCTCCCCCTCTACCCACGCAAGGGTAGAGTGCTCTCTACGGGCTGATTCTTCGCCACTCCGGCTCGGTGAATCGCCCACAACCGATCACAAGAGCTTGGAGAAGAGCCGCCAACAATCTCCCGGCGGTCACTTCCTCCGAACACCACCAAACCGTCTAGGTGCTGTCGAACACCAAGAGTAACAAGCACAAGACCTTCACTTGACCCACTCAAGGCTAGGAAGGTGGATGGATGCACACAAGTCACTCCTAATCACTCTAGGAGGGAAGAACAAGATGAACTCTCTCTAATCTCTCCCTCACTAGACTCTTGGCTCTCCTAAAGATTTCTCAAGGTGTCACCAGCTGAAACAATGGCCAAGAATCCCTCTAAGGTCCAAGGGGGCAACTATAAATAGTCCCCACCTCCAAAACTAGCCGTTTTTTACTTTTTCTTCTTTCTGCGTAGCCACCAGACTAGTCCGGAGCTCACACCACCGGACCATGCACACTGGTCCGGAGCTCACTCTCGTTCCAAACTCAGCCACCGTCGGACTACTCTGCTTGGTCCGACGCATTGGTCCGACGCTCTGGTCCGGAGCCTCGGTGCTCTCTGAGTGAAAACTGATCTCTCTTTTTACACACCACCGGACCACTCTCCTTGGTCCGGTGCCCTGGTCCGACGCTTTGGTCCGGAGCCAGGGTGCTCTCTGCATAGACCAAACTTACTGTCTTGAGGCGTCGGACTAGCCGTCGGACACACCATCGGACTAGTGCGGAGCCTTCTGACTCTCTGAACCAAGCCACCGGACCACTCTCCTATGGTCCGGTGCTTTCCAGACAGGTGGTCCGGAGCTCCTCGAGCTGAGAATCTGCCTAAGTCAGGGACCACCGGACTACTCTCCTTGGTCTGGTGCCTACTTAGCAGAGTGGTCCGGAGCCTCTTTCTCCCTCTCTATCAACCGTTTTCGCTGAGGTTTCTCAAGGGATTTTTCTCCTACCACTTCTAGGGTTTATCAAAGGCTGAAAGCAAGGTCTCTAGGACTAGTTGTGACAAGCGTGCATATACCCACTTTCCTAAACTCTCCTAGGTCAAGCTACTAACCTCATACCCCCCTTTATAGTACGGTCAAAGGAAAAACAAAAGCCCTAGCTATACTTAGTGCCCTTCTCAACCTTATGGCACTAAGAACTAGCCTAGTCTTCGTCGAGTATCTCCATCCTTTGCAACCGAAACGATTTCCATCTTGGGGGCATGAAAGTCCATTAAGCCCATTCAAAATACATCACTCATGACCTAACATATATGACTTTGTCTCTGCAAAACACACGTTAGTCAAGGTGATCTAGTATTGTCGTTAATCGCCTAAACACAAGGGTCCATGATTCTACAATCTCCCCCTTTTAGGTGATTGACGACAATACAAGCTCGAGTAGAGAATAATGAGTGAATTTTGATAAGAGAAAACATGACTTGACATGAGATAGACATGGGTTAGTAATAAGAAAGACAAGTACATGCCTAACCATTCAAGCCATGACAAGCACAATAGATATGAGATGAATATAGTACTTGAATTCAACAAGAATATGCTATAGCCAAAAGATCAGAGATTAGCGCGGAATATGAGATGAATATAGTACTTGAATTCAACAAGAATATGCTATAGCCAAAAGATCAGAGATTAGCGCGGAAGCAATAGCATAACCAAGTGACATGATATATAACTAGGAAAGTCCACACATGTCACACAACCATCAAGTCTCAAACATCACACATATCAAACAATGCAATAAGACGGTAAACGAGATGCATGATGCAATAGAGTTTATACACAACAAAAAAACGAGTCCTACTAGCTCCCCCTAAAGCTAGCCCATCTACTCGACTCTCCCTCTCCCCCTTTGGCGTCGAAACACCTAAACTAAGCATCTGGAGGTGGAGTGGAAGCAGCCGTGGAGCGGTCGAGGACCCTGAAAGCGGCCAGATATGTCTCATCATCTGAATCCTCCCCCTGAGTGTCCGTAGCTGGTAGTGAAGCGGTCTGGGGGTCGGAAGCTGACAGGTCTGCTGCGGTCGACGACTCGGGAGCAGTAGTTGGAGAAGAAGTAGGAACGGTAACCGGTGCTGGTGTCTCTGCTGGAGCCTCTGGAGCTGCGGTGACCGGTGGTGCCTCATGCACTGACTCGTCTGGAGTCTGAAGAACCGGAGACGGCTGAGGCTGGACTGGAGTGGAGGAGACAACCGTAGCATCAGTAGCGACTGCAGCTGTCGGAGGGGTAGATACGGCTGGAGCCCGACTGTCATGGGTAGCCTCTGAGGAAGCTACTGAAGAGCGGTGCTGATCAGAGGTGGGAGCGACAAGCGCGGCCTCGACCTCTGCTGCAATCTGAGGACCAGTGGGGGACGGCTGACCTGTGATATCACTGAAAGAGGCTGACAGATTTCTAGCAGTAGCACCCAGTGTAGCGGTAAGAGGAGTGAAACCTGTAGTAAGCGGGGTGAACTGCTGAGTAGGTCCAAAAGTGTCCAACCACTGAGTCACCTGAGTCGCCGGTGACTGGAACGGAGTGGTCAGTCCAGCACCCTGAAGTCCACTGGACTGTATGGCTGGGGTGGGAGTGACTGTCTGACCGCTGAGCTGACAGGGGCCACTGAGGGGCCAACTGAGGGTCCTACTGAGAACTGAGGCCCTCCAGGCTGCCCAACTGACTGAGAGGGTTGTGAAGTGCTCATCATCTGAATCTGAGGAGGTGCAGGGAACTCTAGTGGAGGAGCACCAGTCCACTTCATCACGTGAGCCATGAATTCCATGTTCTGCTGCTGCAGCTGCTGGGACTGTAACTGAAGACGCTGAGACTCTAGCTGCATAGCAAGCATCTGGCGCTGCATCTCAAAGTGGCGCTCCACTGACTGTCGCTGCATCTCATCCTGGCGCTGATGTATCTGAGTGACTGCAGTGACTAGAGAACTCTGCTGCTCATTCATTCTGTCAAGGATCTTGAGCATCATCGTCTCTGTGGCAAAGGCAGAACCGCCAGCCTCAGTGTCGTGCGCCCGTGGGGGCATCTGTGGAACCGGCTGGAAGTCTGCATCTGAGCTATCTGATGTATCCTCTGGAGTGACATCCGCTCCTGTATCTAGACCATGGAGCTCCTGCTGCTCAACACTCCGAATGGCCTCATCCTGAGCATCAACATCCGCCCTGTCAGCTGGTGCTGTCCTCTCTCTGACAAGTCGGAGAACCCGGTTTCCAAATCGGCTATCGAATGACCCCAGGACTCTGTACTCTGGGAAAGAAGTAGGCGCCTGATCCAAAAGAGCACGGAGTCCAGGGTGTGCTCCCTCTAGCTCAATAGCAAGCATCGAAGAAATCCAGTGTGCATAGGGAAACTGTCGTCGGGCCCTCATGCCATCTGCTATCACATCCTCTATCTCTAACACTAGAAAGTCTGCAATATCGAATGGTGTCTGAGATACCAGAGTCTGAAGGAGAAGCTGTTGCATGTTTGTCAATCCTTCCTTGTACCCTGTGCGAGGTAGCAGAGTACGACGGAGCACTTCGTTCAATCTATGAACGGTAGGCCTGAGCTCAGCTGGAGTGCGCCTGGAGCCCTCTGAGAAAGGTGGCTTGAATAGAGGAGCCACCTCCTGAACTGACAAAGTACGGCCTCCGCGAGCTCGGCGAGGCACTGAGGCTCCTCGGTAACACTCGTAGTGCAGGTCAAACTCACCACCCTCCTGTTTGAAGCGAAAGATCTCTCTGAGTCTGGTCAAGTACAGCCTATATCTCTCGCCTCTGAAGGTGTACTGCACAAACTTGTGCTCCGGATCTACCCAAACTGATGCATAGAACTCTCTTACCCATCGCTCGATGTAGTTACCAGAACGCCCGAACAGATCGGCGAGTCCCGGCTGGTAAGTCAGGTATGGACGGATCTCCTCACCTGCTAGCTCAACAATGCTCTCTAAGGAGCAAACCCTGTGCGGTCGAATCTAAATACTGGTCAACTGAGCTGCTCGATAGAAATCCTCCATGAGAGGTGTATGCCAACCAGGTGAAGCTCTGGGCTCTCTCTGATCCGGACACCACTTCTCTAAACCAACGAACCTGAGCTTCTTCACTTGCTTCGCTGTAAGGTTCCTCAAGTCAAGGTGAACTGAAGCTGAAGCTGCTGTGGGAGCCGCTGACTGCGGTGACTGAGCAGACTGGGAGCGGGTGGAGCGCCCCCAGGAAGAAGGTGCCAACGGTGTCCCAAGAGCCTCTGTGACAAGCTCTGGCTCCTGCGGAGTGTCCTCAGTATGTGACCCAGCTGGAGGAGAGGTGGGAAGATCCCGCGGAGGGGTGCCGAGTCTCACGGTACCTCGGCGACCGCCTCGCTTTGCGCGGTCCACTGCATCAGCCACTGCCTCGGCTTTCTCAGCCTCTGTAAGTTTGCGCTTCTTCTTCTTAGCTTTCTCAACCACTGGCTTCTTGCCCTTGTCTCTGGAAGGACGTGGAGGAGGAGGAGCATCACCACCAGACCCAGCTGCCTGAGCACGAGTGCTACGAGTCATACTGAAGCAATCACAGAATCACTGCCCACTGACAAGCAACCACTGATAGATCACAAGTACACTGCCTCAAGAACCACTGATCTCTGTCACAAGAAATACTGATCGCTGCAAGAGTCAACTGATCAAACCAAGCAACCACTGACAGAGAGGGCCTCCAAGCCACTGGACTGAACCTCGTGAGGCTTTGCCTCAATCCTTACTCGCGAGCTTTGCCCCCGAGTTTAACTGCCACCGACTGCTGCTGGATAGAATAGACAGGGTATACATAAGCATATATAATATCTAGAGATAAGAAACCGTATGGAAGCAAGCATCTAGATGAGTGATAGAATGAAATGCTGACAATATACCTGAGGTAAGAGAGCGTAACTATTCAGAGCAATCTCAAGTACCAAAGCACTCTCCGAACGGGATATACCAGCTGCGAATTACAATTGACAATCGAATTTAGTGAATTGGATTTTCAAGGAATAAACATAGGGCATAACTCAATCTCGACTCGACGAAACGCGATATCGAAAGTGAAATCATACCCTAGAAGTGAAGCGACGGAGTCGACGACGACGAAACGGAACAGGTTGCGGACGAATATGAAGACGAAGACGAAAAGGATTCGTTCGAGGACGAACGTGTCGTAACCCGACTTCGGTCGAGGACGAATGTCGACACCCCAAACCCTAGGGTTAGGGCAAACCCTAGGTCGTGATCTTGCTGTGGCAATCGAATGAGGGGAGCGGGGAAACCCTAAGTGGCAGGAGCTCGGCAGGAAGATGGGAGATCACCGGCGAGGTGGGCTCCTCGGCGGCGGAACTATTGAAAGCGGCGCGAGGCGAGCAGAGCAGTGCTGGCAGCAGGCGGCGGCGAGGAGGAGGGCAGTGCTGTGATGGTGAGGATGGAGCTCGGAGAGAGAGCTTCGCCGGCGGCACAGGCGTGGTGGAGAAGCGGGGCGGAGCTCTGGCGACTGGCGGCGCGACGGCGGCGTACGGACTGCTGAGTGAAGGAAGCGGAGAAACAGACGCGCACGCGGGGGGGTTATCACAAAAATTCGAAGCGTCGGACCACTCCACTTGGTCTGGTGGCTGGTCCGACGGGTGGTCCGACGGTACCAGAGAAAGAAACACAGAGAGCAACCGACCACCGGACAACAGCATCGGACGACTCACCGGACTAGTCCGATGGGGGCACCGGACTGGTCCGACGGTGAACAGATCAGAATGACAGAGGCACCGGACAACTTGACATTGGTCCGGTGCAGCGTCGGACACTGGTCCGACAGATTCTTTGGCTGGAGTCGATTTATGCAGAGAGGGACCGACCACCGGACCATAGCGTCGGACCAATGCAGAGTGGTCCGGAGGGTGGTCCGGTGCTTAAAATTGCTCTGAAATTTTCTATTTTTCTCTCCAATCTTTTCTCTTAGCCAAGTACCAACACAAAAGAGCAGAGAGGAACACTTGTTGGACTTAACATAAGAACCATCTCTCAAACCCTCAATTTTAAAAGTAGTTTGCCATAGGCTAGAATTAGTTTTCATAAGAAAATAGTTCAATAAAGCTCCAAGGGTCACCTTAGGGGCACTAGAGGGGTATTAGCTGAAGCTAGAGCGTTGACTTGCTCCCCCTAAGTGTTGAACCTAATGATGACCAATAAACTTAACCGAAAAGAAACAAAGAAGCAATACTGATGCAAATGCAATGCAAAACGGAATTTGAATCTAGGTTGCTTGCAAGTTTAAACCGCGGTTAAGCTTTGTCACACGCTTTGAGGGCGGTTATCTTAACCGCGTTAGCCAAGCCTATGTGCATTACCAAATTAAACATGTTATATTACATATGAATGCATGAAACACACAAGCTCATCTTTTAGTGAAGTTAGAGTGATCAAGCACATTTAACTCGCTTCTCAACCTACAAAAGGTTGATTCATCGAGTGGTTTAGTGAAGATATCCGCCAATTGATCTTCGCTCTTAACTCCAACTAGTGTGATGTCTTTCCTAGCCACATGATCTCTAAGAAAGTGATGGCGAATATCAATGTGCTTGGTGCGAGAGTGTTGAACCGGGTTGTTGGCAAGTTTTACGGCGCTTTCATTATCACACAAAAGTGGAACTTCTTTTAAAAACACGCCGTAATCAAAGAGTGTTTGGGTCATGTATAAGATTTGTGCACAACTTGCTCCCATGGCAATGTATTCCGCCTCGGCGGTAGACAATGCCACACTGTTTTGCTTCTTTGAGGACCAAGAAACAAGTGATCTTCCTAGCATGTGGCACCCGCCGAAGGTACTCTTCCTATCAACCTTGCACCCGGCATAATCCGAATCGGAATAGCCAACTAGTTGGAAGGGAGCTCCTTTGGGATACCAAAGACCCATGCTAGGGGTGTGCCTTAAGTACCTAAGGATTCTTTTAACCGCATAAAGATGCGACTCCTTAGGGTTTGCTTGAAACCTAGCACACATACATACACTAAACATGATATCCGGCCTAGATGCGGTGAGGTAAAGTAAACTACCGATCATAGAACGATATAGAGTTTGATCTATCGGTTTACCTCCCTCATCGAGATCGAGATGCCCATTAGTAGGCATTGGGGTTTTGATTGGCTTGCAATCCTCTATCTTGAACTTCTTAAGTAGATCATAAGTGTACTTTTCTTGAGAGATGAATGTCCCTTCTCTCATTTGCTTCACTTGAAAACCGAGGAAGAAGGTTAGCTCGCCAATCATTGACATCTCGAACTCCTTGGACATCAAGTCACCAAACTCCTTGCAATGGTCTTGATTTGTTGACCCAAATATAATGTCATCGACATATACTTGGCAAACAAAGATCTCTCCATTAAGCTTCTTGGTGAATAGTGTAGTGTCGACGATCCCGATCTTGAAGCCCTTCTTGATTAGGAAGTCCCTTAGCCTCTCATACCAAGCTCTTGGAGCTTGCTTCAAACCGTAGAGTGCCTTGGACAACCTATACACATGATTAGGCAAGTTTGGGTCTTCAAACCCGGGAGGTTGTGAGACATAAACAAGTTCATTAATGAAACCATTTAAGAAGGCGCTCTTCACATCCATTTGAAAGAGTTTCATTTTGTGATGTGAAGCATACGCCAAAAGGATACGGATGGCTTCAAGTCTTGCAACCGGAGCAAAAGTCTCTCCAAAATCAAGTCCTTCTACTTGAGAGAACCCCTTTGCCACCAATCTTGCTTTGTTCCTTATAACCACGCCTTGATCATCTTGCTTGTTCCTAAACACCCACTTGGTGCCAATGATTCTTGCATCCTTTGGCTTCTCTTCAAGTGTCCACACTTGGTTCCGGGTGAAGTTGTTGAGTTCTTCATGCATGGCGTTCACCCAATCCGGATCCGCAAGTGCTTCTTCTACACTAGTAGGCTCAACAAAGGAAACAAATGAGTGATGTTCAACATAAGATGCAAGTCTAGAGCGAGTCATTACTCCCTTTGATGGACTCCCTATGATTTGATCATGGGGGTGAGCTTGAAGGATGGATGTTGATTTTCTATTAGTTTCTTGAGGAGGAGGATGTGGTGCTTCAACATTGCTTGCTTCGGCCTCGGCTTGATCTTGAGGAATGTGAGTGTCTTCTTGAGCTTCTCTCACTTGATCTTCTTCATCAACTTGAGGCGTGTGAGGTGGAGAGGGATCTTGAATTGCTTCATCTTCAACTTCTTCCACCTCTTGCGGGTTGATAGCACCAATTGGCATATTCTTCATTGCCTCCCTCAAGGGTTCATCACATACATCAATATCCTCAAGCGCTCCTTGGGAGCCATTAGTTTCATCAAACTCCAAGTCATACGTTTCTTCAACTAAGCCCGTGGCTTTGTTAAATACACGGTATGCCTTGGATTTAAGTGAATAACCAACAAGGAAACCAATGTCACACCGCCGTTGGAATTTACCCAAGTGTTGGCGCTTCTTGTAGATGTACACCTTGCAACCAAACACCCGAAAGAATGAAATATCCGGCTTCTTCCCATTGACAAGCTCATAGGGGGTCTTCTTTAACAGCCTTTGGACGAAGAGACGGTTTGCCGCATAGCAAGCGGTGTTGATTGCCTCCGCCCAAAATTTCTCGGGAGTGTTGTACTCATCAAGCATAGACCTTGCGAGAGTTATGAGTGTCCGGTTCTTCCTCTCTACTACACCATTTTGTTGTGGAGTATATGTGGCGGACACCTCATGCTTGATCCCAACTTCATCACAATAATCTTCAATCTTTGTGTTCACGAACTCGGTGCCATTGTCACTTCTAATCTTCTTGATCTTCACATCAAATTCATTTTGAGCTCTTGTAGCAAATTTCTTGAAGATGCCTTGTGTCTCTCCCTTGTCTTGAAGAAAGAACACCCAAGTGTACCGAGAATAGTCATCCACTACCACTAAGCAATAGAGATTTCCTCCAAGACTAGCATAGGTGGTAGGGCCGAATAAGTCCATGTGTAGTAACTCTAGGACTCTTGAGGTTGACATGAAGGCCTTGGTTGGATGAGTGTTTGCTACTTGCTTGCCGGCTTGACATGCACTACAAAGTTTGTCCTTCTCAAACACCACATCCTTGATTCCTCTAATCATTTCCTTCTTGACTAGCTTCTTCAAGGTTGACATGCCCACATGAGCTAATCTTCTATGCCATAGCCAACCCAAAGAATTCTTGGAGAATAGACACGCTTGCAAGTTTGCTTCATTGGAAGTGAAGTCCACTAAGTAGAGGTTGTTGTGCCGGAACCCTTTGAATATCATTGATGAATCTTCAATCTTGGTCACAACCACCTCATTTGGTGTGAAGAGACAATGAAACCCGAGATCACAAAGTTGACCAACCGATAGCAAGTTGAAGCTCAATGATTGTACTAGCAAGACATTTGAGATTGATTGATCTTGGGAGATAGCCACTTTGCCTAACCCTTGAACTTTGCCTTTTGAATTATCCCCAAAAGTAATTTTGTCTTGATTTGCACAATCCTCATCAAGTGTGGTGAACATCCGGGGGTCGCCGGTCATGTGTTGAGTGCAACCACTATCAATTACCCAATGACTCCCACCGGTCTTGTAGTTCACCTACACACAAGCAATCTTGGAGTTAAGCTTGTTGTTTGGGAACCCCCTTAGTGCGGGGCCCCATTGCCTTGTCAACCAACTCCTTAGCAACCCAAAGAACCCTAGGCTTGTTCTTCATTGGTGGTCCAATAAACACCACAAGTGGTTTACCCTTGGAATCTTTGTTGATGACATAGTGAGCATCATGAGCAAATGGCCTAGTGTGCTTGGGCAAGGTCTTGGGAAGTGGAGTCTTGCATTGAAATGATAGATGACCAATTTGTCCACATCCAAAGCACCTCTTAGGCTTCGGCTTTGGCTTCTCTTGATTGTAGCCATTGTACTTGTTCTTGTAGTAGTTCTTGGCTTCAATCTTGACCTTGGCCTTCATCACTTGATTCTCCTTGTATCCAATACCGGTCTTGTCACTCTTCATGATAGTGCTCATTAGAAGCTCACTTTGGAGGTTGTGGCCCTTGGTGAACTTTTCAAGGCCACTTGTAAGCTTGGTCTTGTCATTCTTGAGCTTGGCAATTTCTTCTCGAAGAGAGTTGATCAAGGTGATAGTATCTTTGTCTTCTTCTTGAATCGGCTTGATGGTGAAGGGCTTGTTTGCCTTGAGGTTGATGAGCTCTTCCTTGAGTTTTGAGTTCTCTTCACTCATCTTCACATAATCATCATACTTGTCGGCTTCTACAACTCTCTTGCCCTTGCACTTTGCACTTTGCTCAAGAGCCACATCATCAAGCTCGATATCACAAGAGGTAGCACTTGCACACTTAGCACACGGGTTAGTAGCAACATGTGTAAGATCTTGAGTAAGTAATTCATTTGCTACAACTAGTGTGCCATGATCACTTTTCACTTGATTGTAGTCATCTTTTAGCAAGTTAAACCTTGTGAGGAGCTCTTGGGATGACCTCTCAAGCTTATCATGTTTCTCATTGGCTTGCTTAAGAGAGGCTTTGAGCTCCCTAGTGCTAGATGTGAGAGAGTTAATCTCAAGCTTCAAATCATCATTAGCACTAGACAAGTTATCAAGCTTATCATGCAAGTTTTCCTTGATTTCGAGAAGTTTGTCATTTTTACTCTTGTACTTCCTTATGATGCTAGCATATTTGTTTCAAATTTTAATTAGTTCATCATAGGAAGGTGCTTCTTCACCATCACTATCATCACTAGAGAGGTCATCACCATCATCCTCTTTTTGTACCTTCTTGTCACCTTTAGCCATAAGGCATAGGTGTGTAGAGGATGAGCACGGCGATGAAGGAGAAGGTGGCGGTGGAATCGAAGAACCAATCACCAAAGCGGCCACCTTCTCTTCTTCACTCTCATCATCGGAGGAGTCACTTGAATCATCAATGTCGGTGAGCCAATCACCCACAATGTAAGCCTTGCCATCCTTCTTCTTCTTGTGGAAGTTGAAGTTCTTCTTCTTCTTGTATGGCTTGTCTTGCTTCTTGTTGTCATCACTTGAGTCATCATTGCCTCCCTTGTTCTTCTTGAAGTTCTTGAACTTGTTGTTCTTGAACTTGTCTTTCTTCTCTTCGGGACATGCATGGGCTAGATGACCAAGGGTGCCGCAATTGTAGCACTTCATTTGGGAGATTGGCTTCCTTGAAGAGCTTGTGAAGAATTTCTTCTTCTTTGAGTCAAACTTGACTCCATTCTTGTTTAGCCTCTTCAACATCTTGGCGGTCTTCTTCACCATGAGAGCGATGTTGTCTTCATCATCATCATCACTTGTGCTCTCAACAACATATTGAATCTTGCACTTCTCCTTGGAAGATGCCTTGAGAGCCAAGTCCTTCTTTTCTTCCTTCTCCTTCTTCTTGGAGGACGATGAAGTTCCATCATTGATCTTCGTGTACATTTTATGAGCATTGATCTTGCCCAACACTTGTGTTGGTGTAGTTGCGGAGAGATCGCCTTGATGAAGAACCGTGACGATGTGGCTATACTTGTCTATTGGAAGGAGACAAAGTATCTTGCGCACCACATCGGCCGGTGTCATTTGAGAGAGTCCAAGGCCATTCAACTCTTCTACAAGCACATTCAAGCGAGAATACATTTCATTAGCATTTTCATGAGATAGCATGGTGAAAGCATTTAACTTAGCAATGATAAGGTGATAGCGCTCTTCTCTTTCACATTTAGTGCCCTCGTGAAGAGCACAAATGTTTGTCCAAATCTCATGCGCGGTTTTGCAATTCCGCACACGGTTGAACACATCCTTGCAAATGCCACGGAAAAGAATATTCTTTGCCTTGGCATTGTTCTTCTCAAAGTAAGGGTCCTCGACGAACACCGATCCACCTTGGGTGGCGGCTTTGTGAACGCCGACATCCACGGCCTCAAGGTAGGCCTCCATCCGCACTTTCCAATACGAAAAGTCATCCCCATCGAACATGGGTGGCGGTCCATCCCCATGGGACATCTTGCTCTAGGCGGTGAAGCCTAATTTAGAGCAACCTTGCTCTGATACCAATTGAAAGGATCAAGATGCCCAAGAGGGGGGGGGGGTGAATTGGGCTTGTTTTAAATTTCTAAAGCAAATATAAAAACCTATCAAATGCCAATCACCCCCTAGTGCCTACCGTCCGTGTGTCCTAATTAGAAAGCGGTAGCAGTTCATAGGAATTAAAGACAACCTAAGCAATTCTAGTAGGAAATGTAAAAACAAGACGGAAAAGTAAAGAGCTAGGAAAAAGAGAATCTCATGGACGCAGCAATTTTTTCCCGAGGTATCGAGGTGTCGACACACCCCCCTAGTCCTCGTTGGAGCACCTCGCAAGGTATCGCTCCCCCTCTACCCGCGCAAGGGTAGAGTGCTCTCTACGGGCTGATTCTTCGCCACTCCGGCTCGGTGAATCGCCCACAACCGATCACAAGAGCTTGGAGAAGAGCCGCCAACAATCTCCCGGCGGTCACTTCCTCCGATCACCACCAAACCGTCTAGGTGCTGTCGAACACCAAGAGTAACAAGCACAAGACCTTCACTTGACCCACTCAAGGCTAGGAAGGTGGATGGATGCACACAAGTCACTCCTAATCACTCTAGGAGGGAAGAACAAGATGAACTCTCTCTAATCTCTCCCTCACTAGACTCTTGGCTCTCCTAAAGATTTCTCAAGGTGTCACCAGCTGAAACAATGGCCAAGAATCCCTCTAAGGTCCAAGGGGGCAACTATAAATAGTCCCCACCTCCAAAACTAGCCGTTTTTTACTTTTTCTTCTTTCTGCGTAGCCACCGGACTAGTCCGGAGCTCACACCACCGGACCATGCACACTGGTCCGGAGCTCACTCTCGTTCCAAACTCAGCCACCGTCGGACTACTCTGCTTGGTCCGACGCACTGGTCCGACGCTCTGGTCCGGAGCCTCGGTGCTCTCTGAGTGAAAACTGATCTCTCTTTTTACACACCACCGGACTACTCTCCTTGGTCCGGTGCCCTGGTCCGACGCTTTGGTCCGGAGCCAGGGTGCTCTCTGCATAGACCAAACTTACTGTCTTGAGGCGTCGGACTAGCCGTCGGACACACCATCGGACTAGTGCGGAGCCTTCTGACTCTCTGAACCAAGCCACCGGACCACTCTCCTATGGTCCGGTGCTTTCCAGACAGGTGGTCCGGAGCTCCTCGAGCTGAGAATCTGCCTAAGTCAGGGACCACCGGACTACTCTCCTTGGTCTGGTGCCTACTTAGCAGAGTGGTCCGGAGCCTCTTTCTCCCTCTCTATCAACCGTTTTCGCTGAGGTTTCTCAAGGGATTTTTCTCCTACCACTTCTAGGGTTTATCAAAGGCTGAAAGCAAGGTCTCTAGGACTAGTTGTGACAAGCGTGCATATACCCACTTTCCTAAACTCTCCTAGGTCAAGCTACTAACCTCATACCCCCCTTTATAGTACGGTCAAAGGAAAAACAAAAGCCCTAGCTATACTTAGTGCCCTTCTCAACCTTATGGCACTAAGAACTAGCCTAGTCTTCGTCGAGTATCTCCATCCTTTGCAACCGAAACGATTTCCATCTTGGGGGCATGAAAGTCCATTAAGCCCATTCAAAATACATCACTCATGACCTAACATATATGACTTTGTCTCTGCAAAACACACGTTAGTCAAGGTGATCTAGTATTGTCGTTAATCGCCTAAACACAAGGGTCCATGATTCTACAGAGAGGAAGTAGCCTTGGTAAAGGAAACTACAGGTGAACAATTCGAAGAGATGTGTAGTAGTAAAACTATTATGGGGTGCAACCTAGCAATAGAAGTCAACGAAATGAGCACAACAAATTAAAATTAAAATGAAAACAATGCTAAGTGTGAAACACAATTAAATTATTGAAAAATGACCTGAGCTGTGACTATGAAACCATGGATTTTAACATGGTTTCCATAGAGGAAGAAAACACTGGATACATAAGCATGATCAGTGGCAGTACATTGGTGCAACAAAAGGTAAGGCAAAACTATACAGTCTAGCATACATGCCTAACCTTTTTTTTGAAGCTGCAACTTTTCTGGATTCCAAAAAGCTATCATTTAAAAGATGTTATCCCTATGAATCTGCATCCAAGCAGGCAGGTAGGTTGGTCATCAACATCCTTGTTTGAACCAAGATAGCAAAGAATGGCAAATGGATAAACAAGCCTAGTTTCAGTAACAAATACTCTGAACTGATATAATTGTGCTTAGTCGCTTAGAACGTCAAGTTCTATATATTTGTCTAAGAAGATCCCATACTTAGCACAATGTGCAAAAGCAACAACTGACCTGCTAATTATAGCATTGCAAAAATGATCTAACAGGTCACTGAATAGAGTTATATCTGCCAATATGTAGATGTAAAAGGAAGAATATTAATAGCCCATGAGCATTACTTCAGTTGTTGTTAAAAAAGGAAGAGATGTAAACTATGCAAAGATAGCTCATGACCATTGGAACAAACACTAAACAGGATATTTATGACCCAATCATCACAACAGCAGCCCATTCCCTGAAACTAAAATGTAACAAGAAGATAAAAGTGGATTCATCATCGCAGGTTACGAGGATCGAAATAAATGGACCATAAATCATCATGGATGCATAATAAGAAAACAAACAAATATCACTGACATGGTTTTGTGGTCAGATGTATGGCACAATCACCGACTGCTCTCAAGATCCAGTTCTACACATAGCAGAGCACATCTAGAGAACGCTAAACAAATATAGTAGTGACCATATACATTGGTACTAAAAAAGGGGAAAAATAATGCATATGAGAAGAAACTAACCCTGCCTTGCTGGGTCGCTTCGTCTAACCAAGATTCAGCACCTGTAAAACTGACATCCAACGAGAAATCATACAAGGGAACAATATCACCGCACCTAAAGGGGACCAAGAATAAAATAAAGCACTTGAGATCAGCGGAGCTGCTGTATGTGCCTCTATCCTTAGAAACCATGCCAGAAAGATGAGTACAGACAGCTAGGGTTTCTAGGAGAGGGAGATCTCATAGGGAGAGGTAGGAAAAGAGAGAGAGGGATGGGGTAGGCACCAAACCGAGGAACAATGGAGCGGACGGTACCAGGCCACGTCGGCGGCACCCTCGCCGCGCCGGCGTCCACCGGTGGCGGCCGCCGTCACGGCGCTGTGGCCAGGGACGGCCACCGCCAGGGCGGACGTAAGGCCAGCGACCGAGCCCAGGGGGCAACCAGTCACCGTAGCGGCGCAACACCCGACAGGGGCCGGCGCCGCCCCAGTCGTGCCACGCGAGGGAAGGGGAGGAGGAAGGCGGACGCTGTGATGGCGTGGCGCCAAGGGCCAGGCCCCGCGCCGCCACCCTACCTGCATTAGGAGAGAGGGAAAGAGAGGATGCGGAGAGGAGAGAGCGGAGGAGGCGGTGCGGAAGGGAAGGAGACGACGAAGATTTTTCTCTTCAGCCCATCGGAGGTGAACACGTGGGCCAGAACAATTAAACGAGCTAGTAATCAGCGGTGGTCAAAACATGGACCGTTTATCAGAGATCAAACGGTGAAAAGTAATTCTGCTAACGTGGATACCGTAACCATCGACAAACCTGCGCTGTATTGTAGGTAACTAATGTGTTGCTCCCAGTCCAAGTCCCAGAACGTGAACGAGCCAGGAAGAGGAACGTTGTGCATAGTCAGAGGTTTTCATTTTGGTTCTGGTTCTGGTCATTGAATTCGTTGGGGGGACTTGCTGCAAAAATGTTTAGTCAAAGAAATGCCTACTGTATTTCATATATCTAACTCTTTTCTATTTCTAATCACTTAATCTTTTTGACAGAGTCCCAGATTGAGGCCAAACCGATAGATTCTGCCATTGTGGATCTTTAAGTTGCATAAAAATGTTTGGCATGTCAAACTTAGTGACATCAGTTGTTTTTGACAATTGGGCAGCTCACAAGATCTGCTTATCACCATTGCAGTATACGAAGATGATGCGTGAGCTGTAATGTTTTGTGAATTTTTTCAAGATACGTGGTATTACCCAAATGATTTTAGGTTTAATATTTACATATATATTTTCTAACATGTGTAAAAGATGGTTTGGACATGCGATCTATGTGTTTTTTAACAAAAGTTTTGTTATCCCATAGCAACGCACGGGCACAATACTCCTATAAAACCGAACAACTAATATCTCCTATCTTCTACAACTAAAAAGAACAAAACTAAAACTATGTGTTGTTCGCGACTATATTAATATCATGAACTTAATTTGTTTTTTTAGAATTATCATTTTAACTTATATATTTAATTTTACAATAATGTTATCTTCTGGTGCGATATATGTGTTCTTAGTATAAAAGTTTTGTTATCCCGTAGCAACGTACGGGTACGATGCTAGTATACAACAAAGCTCGTGGAATTGATTAATCATTAGTGGTTGGCTACTTAAACCTTAGTTGTCTAAAACATGATTGATTTCTAGATTAGATCATTAAATTGCAAAAATTTAAACAACTCAATTTCTTCTAAGTTCTCAGGTTCAAGAAAAACTTTCAAACGTTGACCATTTACCTTGAATGTGTTACCTGTATCATCTTGAAGTGTGACAGCACCGTGTGATGCAACTTCAATCACTTTGAATGGTCCTTCCCATTTGCTTCGAAGTTTTCTATGACCAAAGAGCTTCACTCTTGAGTTGGATAGCAGAACTTTATCACCAGGTGTAAACTCCTTGTGCTTGATTCTCTTATCATGCCACCTTTTGTCCTCTCTTTGTAGATCTTGGAATTGTGATAAGCTTTTTCTCTCCATTCCTCTAGCTTAGATATTTGCATGTGACGTTTCTTACCAGCCAAGTGGAGATCCATGTTCCATTTCTTGATGGCCCAATGAGCGCTGAATTCCAATTCAACAAGCAGGTGACATGTTTTTCCATATACGAGCTGATAAGGTGTCATGCCTATAGGCATCTTGTATGCAGTTCTATATGCCCATAGTGCATCATGAAGCTTGTACTTCCATTTCTTTCCCATCTCATCAACGGACTTTTGCAGAATGTTCTTGATTTGCTTATTTGATGTTTCAGCTTGACCGCTAGTTTGAGGATGGTATGGAGTTGCAATGTTGTGCTTGACTCCATATTCTGCTAGGAACATCCGAAATGTTTTGTCAATGAAATGCGATCCTCCATAACTTATGAACATTCGGGGCATTCCGAATCTTGGGAATATCGTTTCATGGAACATCTTCTTAGCATGCTTGGAGTCGGCAACTCGGCATGGTAATGCTTCTACCCACTTGGATACGTAGTCAACTGCCACCAAGATGTATTTAGCATCTCCAGACCTTGGGAATGGTCCCATGTAGTCAATTCCCCAGACATCAAACAACTCTATTTGAAGGTTGTTAGTGAGTGACATTTCATTCCTAGCATTAATGTTTCCATGCTTCTGACATCTGACACATCTTCTAATGAACTATTTTGTATCTTTATACATTGTTGGCCAGTAGAATCTTCTTTGCCAGATCTTTGCATGTGTACGGTACACTCCATAGTGTCCTCTATAAGGTGATGTGTGCAATCTGTATATAATCTTCTTGGCTTCAACCATTGGGACACATCTCCGTAGCAGTCCATCAGCACAAACCCGTTAGAGATACGGATCATCCCACAAGTGGCAATGAGAGTCATACTGAAGCTTTCTCTTGTCACCTCCTGGTGGAACATATCCGGAAACCATATAATTCACAATATCCGCATACCAAGGGTCCGAGTGTGTTACCTTGAGGAGTGTATCGTCCCTTAAATAGTCATTAATAGGCAATTCATGTTCATTTTTATGTTGAAGCCTAGACAAGTGATCAGCTACTGGATTTTCTACTCCTTTCTTGTCTCTTACATCTATGTCAAATTCTTGGAGTAAAAGAATCCATCTTATAAGCCGAGGTTTAGCATCTTTCTTAGTGAGCAAGTATTTAAGAGCAGCATGATCTGAATAAATGATTATCTTAGCCCCGACTAAGTAAGATCTAAACTTGTCTATAGCAAAGCCTACTGCCAACAACTCTTTTTCAGTGGTAGCATAATTGAGTTGTGGCCTAGACAAGGTTTTGCTAGCATAGGAAATAGCATAGTGCTTTTTTATCCTTGGTTTGGCCTAAGACAACACCTTCTGCAAAGTCACTAGCATCACACATGATCTCGAAGGGTAGCGTCCAATCGGGTGGTTGGATGATTGGAGCTGAAATGAGTGCTTTCTTGAGAATTTCAAAAGCTTCATAACACTCATTAGTGAAAATGAAAGGTACATCTGTGGCTAAAAGGCTAGTCAGGGGTCTAGCGATTTTGGAAAATTTTTTAATGAAACGCCTATAGAACCCTGTGTGGCCTATAAAGCTTCAGATTCCTTTCACATTTGTGGGAGGTGGAAGTTGCTCAATAACTTCAATATTTGCTCTATTGACCTCTATCCCACGTTCGGACACTGTTGGTATTTCTTATGACTATTGGATAAATCCGCAAGCGCACAGATTATACCGCTGTAGCACTTCACCTAGGAGTATTCCAAGGTATCGTAATTTATATTATCCCAAGGGAAAGCTAAGCTAGAAATGATAATTAGAGAGAGATCCTAGAGAGCACCTCAACTTAGTACCAACTAGTATAGGGGGGTAAACGATATATGTGATAGGAAGGGTTGATGAATGAATAATCCAAGGTAAATGATACTTAGAACGGACTAGGTAGTATAGCTAGGTGGGAGAACAACGAGAGAGTACAAGGGACTCCTAAGCAATTCACTCTACTTAATTATACTTAGCTAATCAACTAGTCTAAACACTATAGTTTGCCTCCTCAATACAAGTATGCTAGGCGAGGGGATAGATCAGTAGGAGGACAAAACTCCTACCGGACTGCGCCCTATTCTTACAGGGGCCTTACCTTTTAAGAACTTGCCTATAAACACGTGGTGGAATACAAACGACTAGAGAAGGCTGTCACCTCTTGCTAGCTACCACAAACAATCCGTGCAGCTAGCAGTAACCAAGGATAAGATAATGTATAAGCACCACACTTACACACAACTTATTACTTTGACTACAATCTATAATCAAAGCAACCTATGACAGGCAATGATCGCATACAGGAAAGGTCACAAGAATCACAGA
Source organism: Microstegium vimineum (assembly GCA_022036555.1). NCBI lineage: Eukaryota > Viridiplantae > Streptophyta > Magnoliopsida > Poales > Poaceae > Microstegium > Microstegium vimineum. The sequence goes on from CM039127.1 coordinate 34,201,497, forward strand.
CTATGAATGTAAAGGCTATTAAAGATCAAAAGCATATAACAATACTATATCCAGTATAGTAATGCTCAAAGTAACTACTAGGTAAAGTAAAGGGAAAGGATAATATATTGAATAAGGTAAAGTCTTACAAAGAAAGACTTCCCAGAAGACAACTCCGGAAATCCCGATCAAAGCTCGACTCAACTCGAACTCCCACTCTAGACTAACTCCTAGAACAATCTAAGGAATAGAGCTTGTAGGCTTCTTCACCATGTCTAGAGAGGGGGGGTGTGACCCTCTATTTATAGTAGGGGGGGTGGAGTAGGGGCTACTCCATCGCCACGTCAGCGATCCAGGGCCTTTCGTCCTCCACCCTTGGATCCAACTGCCTTAGAACCGACCAAGGGGTGGATGGTGGTGATCTTGCACATGTGTGGAGTGGTATGGCGGTTGGGGGGACCCATCCGACCTACAGAGGCGGTCGGCCAACCGTCCCTATGGCCAGTGGGACCTCCTCTGGCCTCCTGGAGGTGGTCCTACTAGTCAGGGACCAAGTGGAGCCTGGTGGGCCCAGATGGAGGGTCGGCCGACCGCCTTGGGGTGTCTGGCCCACCTCGGTCTCCCAGCTGCTGGTCCCACTTGTCATTGAGGTTGTATGTTGATTCTGAGGTGATTGTCACATTTATCTCCTTGGTGTGGGCCCATGGATCCATATGCTATTCTTGTGAGCCGTTGAGAGGAAACACAGAGTGATCCAATGGATGGATTGCACTCTAGAGTGCCTCTCTCGGATTATGGCCGAGAGAGGAGCCAGGTGGGCCCATAGGGTGGTCGGCCGACCCCCTATGTGGGTCCAACTGGCTCTCATTTGCTTCATTTCTTCATTCCTGCACTAAAACACTCATGGACATGTGGAACTGGTTATTTGATAAAATATGCTCATGATGTGTTTGCTTATCCTTGATCCTGAGGTTGGTGGCATCATTTTGGTTATGTAAAAGTGGACCATAATTTGTGCCAACAGACACCTTGTGTCCTAGTGTTGGCACCAACAATGATACACTTTTATATAACTGAAATGCTGCCAACAACCTCAGGATCAAGGATAAAACAATCACATCATGAGCATACTTTATCAAATAACAAGTTTCACATGTCCATGGAGTATGAAATTGTAGGATTGAAGAAATGGAGCAAAGGAGAGCTAGCGGGACCCACATAGGGGGTCGGCCAACCTACCTATGGGCCCACCAGCTCTCCCCCTCGGGCCATGATCTAGGAGATGCACTCCAGAGTGGATCTTAGCGCTCAGATCACTCTATGATTTCTCTCAACGGCTCACATGCAACCCACATGGATTCATGGGCCCACATCAAGGAGATCAACGTGACAAACAACTTAGAAGAACCAACCTAGCCAATGACAAGTGGGGCCATCATCCAGAAGGCCGAGGTGCGCCAGAGACCCTAGGAGGGGTCGGCCGACCTCCAACTGGGCCCACCAGCCCCTCACTTGGTCCCTGACGAGTGGGGCTGCCTCTAGAAGGTGAAGACATGGCCCACGGGCCACAAGGGGGGTCGGCCGACCTCCCCTAGGTCCCCTAGGTCGGTTCAAGACCTGGTAACCGCCATACAGGTTTAGCTCATGTTGAAGATCACATCCATCCACCCCAAGTCGGTTTAGAGGCGGTTGGATCCAAGGGTGGAGATTTGAAGCCTCCTGGATCAATGACGTGGCGATGGAGTAGCCCCTACTCCACCTCCCACTATAAATAGAGGCTCATACCCCCCTCTTCATACATGGTGAAGAAGCCTACAAGCTCTATTCCTTAGATTGTTCTAGTAGTTAGTCTAGAGTGGGAGTTAGAGTTGAGTCGAGCTTCTGAAAGGTCCTATGCGATGGCCTTGCGCAATTCCTTGCATTCCTTCCTCTTCTTGTCAATGTAATCCTTAGCTTGTTCAAGCATGTCCATGAGTTCCTCCTTGGAGGGACCCTCATCCTCACTTTTACTCTCACTTTCACTCTCATCATGAGAAAGTACCTTAGTGGACTTAGCCATGAAGCATGATGATGGAGTGTCAAATAAAGAGATCTTGTCCTTCATAGCAATACTGGCAAAAGCCTTCTTCTTGATAGATGTCTTCTTTTCATTATCTTCATCTTCACCACAAGAAGAATCACTATCCCATGTCACTATGTGAGAATACCCCTTCTTCTTCTTCTTGTCAAAGGTGGGCTTCTTCTCTTTCTTGTCTCTCTTCTTGTGATCATCGTCATCCTTGCCACTATTGTATGGACAATGAGCAATGAGATAATCAAAACTTCCACACTTGAAGCACTTTCTTGGCTCATCATAGTTCTTGTAAGAGGTCTTATTCTTTATAGCCCGGTAGCCCTTCTTCTTCATGAACTTGCCAAATCTCTTTACAAAGAGAGCCATTTCTTCTTCATCCACATCACTAGCACTTGAGTCTTCATCCTCACTTGATTCTTCAATCTTAGCTTTGCCCTTGCTCTTGTGTGATGAAGTAGCTTTGAAAGCTATGCTCTTCTTTTTCTCATCTTTCTTTTCTTCTTTCTTGACATCTTCTTCCTTGTTATCCCGGTAAGCATCTTGAGTCATCACATCTCCCAAGACTTGATTAGGAGTCACGGTGTCCAATCCACTTCTCACAATCAAGGTCACAAGGGTCTCAAACCGAGATGGGAGACTTCTCAAGAATATGTGGGAGAAATCCTTGTCCTCAACCTTCTCACCAAGGGCCGTGAGATCATTGACTAGCACTTGTAGCCTATGGAACATTTCCGGCACATTTTCATCATCCTTCATCTTGAAGCTTGTAAACTTTTCCTTGAGAATGTATGCCTTTGCACTTTTGACAGCTTGAGTGCCTTCAAATGATTCCTCAAGCTTCTTCCAAGCCTCATGAGCACTCTCTATATTCTTGATTTGCTCAAACACCTTCTCATCAAGAGCCTCATGAATAGCACTAAGAGTAATGTCATTGTGTTGCAACTTCTCTTCTTTGGCCGTGGTGGGAGCTTCCTAATTTGCCACTTCAAACTTCTTGTCCACTACAAGCCACACCTTCCGGCTAATTGACTTGATATGAGCGGTCATCTTGACTTTCCAATAGCCATAGTTTGTGCCATCAAACTTGGGTGGTTTCTTCATGTTGTTGATATTAGCTATCACTGTAGGTTGTTAAGCCTCAAATCAACGGTGTCCAAGCTTCGATACCACTTCAAAGGTCCTATGCGATGGCTAGAGGGGGGTGAATAGCCTAATTAAAAAATCTACAAAGAAACTCAACAACAATGTTAGATAAATAAGAAGCGAATCGAGTTTTGCACTAGCCTAGTGGGTAAAGCGAAGCCACCTATCCACAATTTCTATCCTAATAGCTCTAGGAACATACAACTCCTACACAAGCTAATAAGGTAGAGAGCTACGCAACTAACACAACCTAATATCTCTACTAAGTAAGAACAAGAGTGAGATAGAAGGGTTATACCACCATGTAGAGGAGTGGATGAACCAATCAAGTGATCACCAAGTAATCCAATCAATCACAATGGAGACAAGAGGTTGACACTTGATTTTTCTTCCGAGGTTCACTAGTTTGCCAACTAGCTAGTCCCCATTGTGGCGAGTCACTCACTTGGAGGTTCACGCGCTAATTGGCATCACATGCCAAACCCGTCACCGGGTGCTGCACAACCAACACAAGATGAGGCTCACACAAGCCACGTACAATCCACTAGAGTTGCCAATTGCGATCTCCCGCGAGGAAGGCACAAGAACCCTTTACAATCACTTGTAGTCGATGAAGCACAATCACCAAGCTTCTCGAACCACCTCCGCTGCTCCAAACCGTCTAGGTGATGGCAATCACCAAGAGTAACAAGAAATCCGTAGCAAAAGCACCTCCCAAGTGCCACTAGATGCAAGCTATATGCGAAATGCACTTGGATCACTCAATCTCTTTTGGAATTTCACTAACCAAGCATGGAGATGAGTGTGAGCGAGAGTGCTCAGCTCTAGAGGGTCTCAAGTTGATCAAATGTGCAAAACAGACACCCCCAAACCGACCAACACATATTTATAGACCTCCCTCAAAGCAGCTGCCGTTTGAGCCAAACTCTGTGCGACAGACGCTCTTTTATGTTGCGACGGATGCTCCGTCGTAGTGTCCGACGCCTTGTCAGAACTAGCTATTGAACTCTGTCTCTGAAAATCTTCATCCAATGGACGCTCCGTCGCCAGCGTCCGACGCCTGTCTTCACGGCGTCCGACGCCTGAGCTGTGCGCTGCTCGATTGCAGGGCTTTCTGGAAGACCGACGGATGCTCCACCAATTTTTCGCGGATCCGACAGACAGAGTCCGTCGCGCTCTAGAAATCCTTCTGGAGCTTCTGTGAGGCCGACGAACGCTCGGGGGCTGAGTTCCCAACGTCAGACGCCATCGTCCACTGCGACGGACAGCGTCCGACGCCTCAATTTTCAGCATCCGACCCTTTTTTTGTCTTTGCTTCTTCCAGCTTTGCTCCAAAATTACCAAGCACTAAGTATCCACTTTAGTGAGCAAGATTTTACTTGTCAATTAGCAGGGTGTATGTTACTAGGTCCTAATTGTACATGCAATATAGATAACACCTAGTGGCACTTGACAAACCGCAATCACTTTTGCATTTCCCCTCTTAATAGTATAGTTGTCTATCCTAAAGGTGATCACACCCACTTGGTGTCTTGATCACTAAAAGAAAAGTCCTAGCTTATACCTTTGCCTTGATTTGCTTAGGGTCTTTCCCACTTTCTTTCTTCTCCAATTGTGAGTTTTAGGTCTCCACCACCTTTGCTTGCTCCATTACTTGATTCCTTCATCTTACATAGTGTACTAAACCTACTCAACCACTTAGAGCTAGGTTAGTACTTAGGTTTCATCAATTACCAAAATCACCATAGAGTCCTCAGCTGCACTTGGGATTTCCAGAGTCATCTTCTGGAAAGTCTGTATAGCTCTTGTATCTTTCCATCTTTGTAAGACTTTATCTCATTTAATATATTACTTTTCTCTCTACTTTACTTAGTATTTACTTTGAGCATTACTATACTTGTTATATCCTATAGCTCTTTAATAGCCTTTACATCAATAGTCTGTGATCCTTGTGGCCTTTTCCATATGTGATCATTGCCTGTCATAGGGTGCTTTGATTATAAATTGTAGTCAAAGTAGTAAGTTGTGTGTAAGTGTGGTTCTTATACATCACCTTATCCTCGGTTACCGCTTGTTGCACGGATTGTTTGTGGTAGCTAGCAAGAGAGTGACAGCCTTGTCTAGTCTTTGTATTCCACCACGTGTTCTTAGACAAGTTCTTAAAAGGTAAGGCCCCGTAAGAAGAGGGCGCGGTCCGGTAGGAGTTTTATCCTCCTACTGATCTATCCCCTCGCCTAGCATACTTGTATTAAGGAGACAAACTATAGTGTTTAGACTAGTTAATTTGAAGTAGAGTGAATTACATAGGAGTCCCTATACTCTCTCGTTGTCCTCCCACCTAGCTATACTATCTAGTTCTTTCTAAGTATCATTTACCTTGGCTTATTCATTCATCAACCCTTCTTATCACACATATCGTTTACCCCCCTATACTAGTTGATACTAATTTCAGGTGCTCTTTAGGATCTCTCTCTAATTATCATTTCTAGCTCTGCTTTCCCTTGGGAAAATATAAATTACGATACCTTGGAATACTCCTAGGTGAAGTGCTACAACGGTATAATCTGTGCGCTTGCGGATTTATCCAATAGTCATAAGAAATACCAACACCTAACACTATGATGAAGACTGACCCGATCTTCTGTGAGGTAACCGATAAATTCGGTTGGTGGAGAACTCGACGTTGGAGATCCGGCTTCAAATCAGACACGATTCGAACCCTGCAACCGTTACACCACTGCTTCGTTGGTTATCAACCAAGCACAACTTATAAGGTTGAAGAACTCAGTTCCAAAGGACTAATCAACACAGTGGAGGAGATCGAGAACGAGGGGCCCTAGATCACTGTAAAAGGACTAATCGACACAGTTACAATGAACGATTTAGTTTCTCAATGGAAAACTAAACTCTAAAACAAAACCCAAACCCTAAAAAGAGGGGCAGAGGCTGTTTATATAAGTCTAAGGGTCGTCGCCACCCCTGGACGCGCCCCCCTAATGGGCTCAACGACGATACACGGCCCAACGGACCAAAAACGGTGACACAGCACTGGGACAGATTCTGGATGCTGACTTGTTTCGATGTTTCCCGATGACTCAGAAGGAATATGGACTTGAAACAAACTCCATTGGTTTTCTTATGAAATTATATTTCCAACCATGTGTGAATCATCGAAAACGGAGTCCGGATGCGTCCTGGGAGTCCGTTTTACTCCTTGCTGTTTCTGGACTCTAAAACAGCCTCGAAGTCGACGTGGCAGCAGCTGAGTTGGAGATGAGTTGCAACTTGGGAAAGACGATGCCATAGACGTGTCCAGCATGGCGATGTCCTCATCATCCTCCCCTTCTTTAATTGGAGTCATCCTCGACACCATCATAGTTATGGCCTCATCATCCCCTCCTTCTAGAATTGGAGTCGTCCTCGACTCCATCCCATCAACGAACTCCTACAAAAGGTTAGTGACAGCAGGCAATGCACAAGACATAATAGGTTGACAAAACATAGTATAACATGGTGCATCAGGATTATCACATAACTCAGTAGTAGCAGAAGTTGTAGCAAGAAAAGCACCTCCTAGTAACTTAATTCCATTTTTATCAATGTGTAATGGAGGTTTATTTTTAATCACTTGAGCATGTTTAACAATATCCGTAGGAGACAAAGGCAGCAAAGTATTTTCTTGTCCTTATGCATGAAAGTGTATTTATTAGTTCTACCATGGACGTCCTAACAAAATAGAACAAGCTTGCATAGGTACAACATCAAGATCAGCAATATCATGATAAGAACCTGTGAAAAAGCTAATGCGGGCTGATTTAGTTACCTTAGTCTTACCATTATTATTGAACTATTGAAGTTTATATGGATGCGAATGTTGTCGTGTGGTCAAACCAAGCTTCTCAACCAAATCTGAACTCACCTAGTTGTTGCAACTCCAGCTATCAATGATGGTGAGAACACGACAACCCTACACAATGAGATACATGTGGAACAAATTGTGGCGCTGGATCTTCATGTCTTCTTCATGTCCCACATGTGAACTCAACACACGTTGCACAAGAAGGCTAGGGTAGCCTGCGGCGGCAGCCACGGAATCAATGGTCTCCTCGTCTTGATCGCCCTCGGTGGAATCTGCAACAATGTTAGCAGCAAGCGCTAAATCATCTTCAACATCACTAGCACTTACATATCCATCCTCAGTAGCAATGAAAGCACGACGACTGGGGCACTCCTTCATGACATGTCCCATGCCTTTGCATCGGTGGCAAATGATTTTAGAGCTGGGGGTGGAAGAGCTAGTAGAAGCACCCGGAGTGGTACCTTTCTTCGACTGTGAAAGCTGCACATTAGACAATTTGCTTACCCCGGAAGAAGGTGGAGGTGTAAATGTCTTGAGCATCTCCGGTTCAGAGCATTGCCGAAAATTCCTTCCAATGTTAGATCTAAAAGGTTGTTATTGTGTGCGTCCCTGTACTTCTCGTTCAGCCTTAATAGCAAGATGATACAATTGGGAAAAATTGCGCCATTCTTTATAATCAAGAATATTCTGTATATTGTGATTTAAACCACCAAAGAATCTAGCACTAGCATCATTATCATTTTCATTTATACCACAACGTGCTAAACCAATAAGCAATTCTTGGTAGTATGCTTCTACGCCTTTATCGCCTTGTTTTAAAGTTTGCAGTTTCAAGCGTAAATCACGTTGGTAATAAGGTGGAACAAAACGAGATTTTATGCGTTACTTTAAAACATTCCAAGTTTGAGGCACAACAGCAGCATTACCAGCATTGCAAAGATCACTCCACCAAAACAAAGCAAAATTAGTAAACTCACTAGTACCAAGTCTAACTCTATGCTCAACAGGTACATTATGAGAGTCAAATTTTTGTTGAACAGCAAGCTCCCAATCTAAGTATGCCTCGGGATCAATATTACCAGCAAAAGGAGGGAGGCTAAATTTAATTTTAGCAAAAGGATCATTATTACCAGGATTATTACCTCCCATACCACGATGATTGAAGTTGTAGCGGCGACGGTTGCGTGCATCACCGTCAGCATCCGCATCTCCATCATCAAAAACATCCCCATCCTCATCATTATCTCGAGCGAGTGGACGACGTTGCTCAATCTGCTCAATGCGTTTGACCAGATTGTTCACATTGCGTGTCAGCTCGTTCATAAGGTTGCGTTGTTTAGTGATGAACGTTGTAAGCTCGCCCTTGGACACGCACTCATTGAAATCCATCGGAGAACCTTCCATGGTTAGAAGATAGAAAAGGACAGCACCAAAGTATTATCCCTATCAACTAAAAGGAACCAATCGGGTGGTGGTGGTGGTGGTGGTGAGAGTGGAAACGCAAAATCACAGGCGGCTTACCACCATCTTGCAAGTGTTCTTACCAAAGCCAAACAGGAGCAAAACCAAATTGGCGAAGCAATCGGTTATTGAGTGTGGTAACAGTTGCAAGATGAACCTGTGCTGACAGAAGTATATGTAGAGCTTTGTGAAGGCACACTATGAGTAGCAAGGATTAGCAAATAACGAATGCAGATTTAGCTAAGTTCAATAAGTATCCAAAGTACAAATCACAATTGCTGGCTAAGACATGTCTAGACATAGCGCAACAAGATGAAACAAAGGACGATGGAAAGAACTCACAGAACAAGCCAATAGCTCGGATTTTTCCATTTACCTGAATTTTCCCCGGATTTTCCAAAATGCACTAGTAGGAATCAAACTTTTTTATTTTTTCATTATTTTTTTTATATTTTTCTCTGAACAAGGATAGCAAAAGATGCAACCACAAAAATTGGCACCTTCATCTGAGGTGGGATGTGGTCTACAGAAATTCCGCACGTTCTCTGAAAAGCGTGCAGAAACCTTGATAATTTTATTTCTTTATTTTCCCAATTTTTTATGCAATTTTGGCAAAACCAAACAGACCGAAGGTGAGTTTGGGTCGGCTCCAAATGGTGTTAAGAAGCTCTACAATTTTTTTCAGAATTTTCTATAAACGAGCGAAAAGTTATGCCTGTTTTACCGAAGGTATGTCAAGTTATGGTTTCCAGAAGGCACAACATGACGGCGGCGGCGGCGGCGGCAGTTAGGGCAAAGCGTCCCTAAACTCCAATACCGATCACAGTATCAAATTTCCCTATGACTAATAGAAGTAGGTATTCGCTAGATGATGTAAGAAGGGTTGCAACGCAGGCGAAAATAACAATGGCTTGCAACCTATCTAGGGTTTGCGCGGGCAGTGTGAGATCACACAAAGCGGCTAGCGGTGGCAAGTCGAGTAACGTGGTGGCTTCGACTTGTTGTTTGGGAACGGTGGATGGGATAGCGGTGGAAACAAAGAACAACAACGGTGCAATTGAACTACGACGACGAACACAATCTAAACCAGCAACGTGACTCAAACACGGACACAAACTCAACAAAGCAAATCTGAAAACAAAATTGCAAGGCACAAAGGCTGATAGGACAGCAGAAATTGAAATATTTTTTTGGGCTTTTTGTGGACTCTAGGTAATGAAAGAATATGAATCTAAGGCAAACGAGAGTATACCTCACGGTAAACCTAAATATCTGATACCAATTGATGAAGACTGGTCCGATCTTCCGTGAGGTAACCGATAAATTCGATTGGTGGAGAACTCGACGTTGGCGATCCGGCTTCAAATTAGACACGATTCGAACCCTGCAACCGTGACGCCACTGCTCCGTTGGTTATCAACCAAGCACAACTTGATTGACCTTGCCAATAAGGCTATTCCTGCAAGCGAATCAAAGAACACAAGCAAGAAGGTATAAACACGCAATCTGAAATTGCAAATATGATTGAAGCGAATATCAATATAAGGTTCAAGAACTCGGTTCCAAAGGACTAATCGACACAGTGGAGGAGATCGAGAACGAGGGTCCCTGGATCACTGTAAAAGGACTAATCGACACAGTTACAATGAACAATTCAGTTTCTCGATGGAAAACTAAACTCTAAAACAAAACCTGAACCCTAACAAGAGCGGCGGCGGCTATTTATATAAGTCTAAGGGTCGTCGCCACCCCTGGACGCGCCCCCCCTAATGGGCTCAACGACGATACACGGCCCAACGAACCAAAAATGGTGACACAGCACCAGGACAGATTCTGGACGTTGACTTGTTTCGATGTTTCCCGTTGACTCAGAAGGCATTTGGACTTCAAACCAACTCCATTGGTTTCCTTATGAAATTATATTTCCATCCATAGTGAATCATCGAAAATGGAGTCCTGATGCGTCCTGGGCATCCGTTTTACTCCATGCTATTCCTGGACTCCGAAACAGCCTCGAAGTCGACGTGGCAGCTACTGAGTTGGAGATGAGTTGCAACTTGGGAAAGATGATGCCGTAGACGTGTCCAGCGTGGTGATGTCCTCATCACACTATTCCTTCCCTAACCATGAAATGGCAATTTTCCTAGTTCAGGACTAAGTGCTGTTCTTCACACTGCTGTAAGAATTTGTCTAAATTCTCTAAACAATCGTCAAAGGTTTTTCCATAGATGATAAAATCATCCATGAACACCTCCATGATTTTCTCGATCATGTCAGAGAAAATAGACATCATGCACCATTGGAACGAAGTTGGACCATTGCATAGTCCAAATGACATTCGTGGATAAGCATAAGTTCCATAAGGGCATGTAAAAGTAGTCTTACTTTGGTCATCAGAGTGGTTCGGGATTTGATGATATCCGGAATAACCATCAAGGCAACAAAAGAAAGAGTTTTTTGCAAGCCGTTCCAACATTTTATCAATGAAGGGTAACGGGAAGTGATCTTTCTTTGTAGCCTTGTTAAGTTTCCGGTAGTCAATGCACATGCGCCAGCCAATGACAGTGCATTTAGGGATGAGTTCTTTTTTCTCATTTCTTACAACTGTCATCCCTCCTTTCTTTGGCACAACTTGGACAAGGCTAACTCACTCACTATGCGGCACATGATAGATAATCCTAGCATGCAAAAGTTTCAAGACCTCTTTCTTAACAACCTCTCGCATAGCATTGTTAAGTCTCCATTGTGGTTCCCTCGAAGGTGACAAATTAGGATCGATGGGGATTCTATGAGTACAAAGAACTAGACTAATTCCAATGAGGTCATGGAGTGAGTAGCCAAAAGCTGATTTGTGTCTTTCTAAGATAGTGACAAGTCTATTGGTTTCTTCTTGGGAAAGCTTGTCACTTATAATGATAGGGGTTTCTTGGTTATTATTTAGAAAGACATATTTCAAGCCAGCAGGAAGAGGTTTTAACTCGATTGAGGGTTGTGATGGCACTTCCAAAGGATCTATTTTGATAGGTTCTGCTAGCTCTTTCTCTTCTTGAGTGAAGTGTTCATCATCAAGAGTTGGTTGACACTAGTCTTTTAGAAATGTCACTAAGAGTTCCTCAATAGGTTATTGTTCAGGCTTGGGTTCTACTATTGCATTATTTGATCTTAAGAGATTAACGGCAATAGAAGAATTTCCAAGCTTAAGATTTAAGTGATCCTTGTTTGCTTGCTCTTGAAAGAGTGTTCCTAATGGTACGCCAATCAAGAGAGACATGTTTGAGATGTCATAGATGTAAAAATCTAAGTGATACTCGATGCCTCTTTTGCGTAAACTAACGTACCTAATCACCCCATAACTTTCAAGAATATCTCCACATGGAATTCTTAGAAGCTTATGAGATGGGATCAAAGATTCGTTGGGGCAAAGCTGTTGAGCTAAAGCCTTAGAAATGATATTCATCCCAACGATAGGACTAAAGTGAGCCTCTATGGCGATTCCCATAAGGTTACAAAGTATAGTTTCTGTGGGGGCAGTGATTCGGGCTACCTCAGTGGATAACTACGATTCTGCCGTCCACTCGTGGCTCATGATGGCTAAGATTCTTTTAATGTGCTCTACAAGGAAAGCATCATTGTGTAGACCATCATCCTTAAATGATGCAGAGTGCACCAGAGGCTTCACTTGAACTGGAAAATTCGAGGTATTGCCAAAATCTTCAAAAAGATCTACCTCGATCGCCGAGAGGGACATAGAAGGATGGGTTCATCACTGTCTAAAGAGTGTTGTGTTTCCATAGGAGATAGTTCTATGGCAACCAAATCATTTGAAGGTTTTGAAGGAATTTTAGATTTGGTTGTTTGTTCCTCCTCGTGTTGTTCGGGGCTTGGCTCGACTTCATCGGGGAATTCGTCAAAAACTCTAGTGTAAGGGGTATTTCCAAGAATTTTATTTACAATGGATTCTCCTTCACTAATAGTTTTGTGCAAGAACGATCCTCCTGAAGATAAGTCAGGGTGGAGAGCAGCTTCCTTGTTAAGACCAAGATTGAAGTGATAAAGTAAGACATTGTCTGGCAAGGAAAGCTTTGGACCGGAATTGATAAGGCTTATGAACCTAGCCCAAGCTGCACCTATTGTCTCTTTCTCTTTTGTTTGAACTGAAGAACTTCAATTCTAAGGGCTGCAATTTTAGAAAGAGGGAAGAAAGCAAGACAAAATTTGTCTCGAAGTTCATCCCAATTCCCATTTACGCCTCCTACGGAATGAGCCTACCACTGTTTCGCTATTCCCAAAAGTGAGAATGGAAACAGTTTCCATTTTAAGGTCTCTTGTGTCATACCAGCAATGATGAGGCAAGAACACAATTGCTCAAATTCTCTAAGGTGGGCGTAAGGATTTTCATTTTCTAGCCTAGAGAAAGATTGCTCCCGAACCATGGCTATGAAAGTAGGGCGAAGCTCATAGCCATCTGTAAGAATTTGATTTGAAGATGGTGGAGGCTCCAACATGTCGCCCTTTGGAGCAGAGTTTTTATATATAGGAGTGGAATCCATGTGGTAAGATGAAAATGGTAAGGTGAGAAAGGTGGTAAAAAGGAAAAACGAAAAAGGGTAAACGGAGGAGTTGGTTTGAAACTAGCACAATTACCGTTCCCCAGGAACGACGCCAGAAAGCTTGTTGGTATTTCTTAACGCACATAGATAAATCCACAAGCGCACGAATACCGCTGTAGCTTTCACCCATGAGTATTCCAAGGGTATCAATTTCCACGGTGAACGTGAAGTCAACTAGAAAACAACTAAGAACATCCTATGAAAGAATGATAATTGGGTTCTATATAATCAAAGGCCCACGATACTCTACCTACTTTGGAGCAATAGTACCTTCTCGACTCTCGACAAAGACTTCAAAAAGGGTAGTCATGAAACACCAACCCGAACGTGGTGGACTACAAAGGCCTTACAGAGCTGTCACCTCTGGGGTTACCACAACTATCCATAGGATTGGGCGCAAACTTAGGTAAACTCTAGTCTAGACACCACGTGTATACTAACGCTTACTACTATAATCCGAATTCAAAACTAGGTCACTCAATACGAGTGGAGATCCCGTAAATAAAATAAACTAAGAACTAAAATAAGATACTTAGAAATAATAAATGAAGAACCTGGAGATTGCTCAGAACCGAATGTTGCAAAGGTACAATGTTGCGGAAGATTAGACAGATCCGGCTCCTCCTAGCTCTCTCCTTCTCTCTCTCTCTCTCTTACCTCTAATTACAACTAGATGAGCTAGAACTAGAAGAACTAGATCTAGACAACTAGAGGGACCTCTCTCCTTCTCTACTTATATTTGAAACCCTAGCTTTTGCTCTGAAGAAGAATAATGAGATGAGATGATCCTCAGGGGGTTAGGGCCTTGCTTATATAGCCTCCTCAAATGAACGTGGATCGTAGGATCAAACCGACCTTAGGTGAATGGTTTAGATTCATCCTCAAAGGCGGTGGAGCATGATCCGCAAAGTTGAAGATGATTGGCTGGAGGGGTAGGGCGGGCGCCCTAGCTCTAGACCCGATCCGCCTCCCGTTCGTTCTCGTGTCTCCTGGAACCTTCTACAGTATAGAAAATTGTGTGGTTGATAATTATCTCTATGTAAACATGACATATGGCCCTTTCCTTGGTAATTTCTAATACCCCCTGTAGAAACAGACATTCACCAAAACTTGTGGAATTTCATTAGTAAACCGCCCTATATCTAGATGTGAATTGCATATGGATCATTTTTCATGTTTAGTTGGCGGTTTAAATTTGTACTTAAGAACGGTCAACAACTCCCCCAAGCTTACCTTTTGCTCGTCCCTGAGCAAAGATAGACTCAGTGATGGATTTGTAGGGTTATAACGTTGCTACACTAGCCGGAAAACAAAATTTTTCCCCGCATAAACCAGGAACAAGAGCTAGTTATAGATCATGAGATTACAACTAGATGTGTAGGTGCAGCGGAGATGACTTGATAAAGTCAAACGAGTCGTAGCAGTGCAGTCCACGTGCAGATCGTCCGAGCAGGTCTCCAACCAGCTCCGACCAGCTTCCGACCAGGCGCTGACCAGTCGCGAACACTTGCGACCAGGTTTCGTCCTTGTGCCGTAGATGCAGCACCTCCGAGGAATCCCACACGTGCAGGGAAGAAGCATCATGCCTCCGGACTGCTAGGTCCGCGAGAAGTACTAGGCGCGAGCGTGGGGAGGACGACAGCGTCTTCCAAAAGGCATAGGTCTACTAACTCGCCCCGCGCCCTTCCCATTGCGTATATAGGCGTCCTAATGAGCTCCCACGTTGGAGGCCCATTAGAAACCCTAAACCTAGTCTAATTTGGATCCAACCCAAACTAGGCTACCAACCCTTTAAGCGTGCGACCCTATGTGCTCACGTACACATAGACATGGCCTGAGTACTCCTACTTGACCAATAGTTGATAGCGGCCTCTAGCAAGGCGTGTCAACTCCTATGCATACGCAATGATCATATCTGATGAACCACCACAAAACCATATACATGTTATTCCCTTGCCAACAATATTTGGTCCAACTCATAGGTTAACACTTAACCCAAGCACAGCCATGCATTTCATGATCTAATCATTTGAGTGGTCCAGTGATATCTCTCTCACATTGAGAGTGGCAAATCCCTTCTTGATCGACTATGTCTCACAGCATGCTTCCCGACAACCCGAAAGCTACCATTATAACTACCCAGTCACGGAGTAGCGTTTGGTAGTCCCTAAGTAGGTCGTTTCACATCTTGAGTACATACGACAATCTCAGGTCTAAGGACATAACGTACATGATGTGAATAGAGACAATCTCTGGTTGTGTCTGTCCAGCCCCATGTCCTACATGTGCCCACATTATTAGTTTGACATCTCTATGTTGATGACTTGTGAAACATAGTCATCAAGTAATAATATGATGATCTAATATTCATGTGCATTCTAGCACGAACTCCGATCAGGGACAACTTTAGAATAACCATACAAGTAAAAGAGTTTCACAAACAATTCACATAATTGCTAATCGACACAAGTTGTCTTTAATGGATATTCATTGAACTCATAACATGTCATGGATACAAGGAATACAATCATCTCTATGATTACCTCTAGGGCATACTCCCAACAGTCTCCTACTTGCACTAGAGTTAATCTCGAAGATATCTAATACCGATAGCTCTCATGTGCGCCTCATGCTTAGGCTGTGGAAGAGCCTTTGTCAAAGGATCTGCAACATTCAAATCCGTATGTATTTTGCACATCTTGATCTCATCTCGGCCAACGAACTCTCGAATGAGATGAAACTTCCGCAGTACATGTTTGTTCTTCTTGTGATTCCTAGGCTCCTTAGCCTGCGCAATCGCCCCATTGTTATCACAATGTAGAGAGAATGGGCTAGACGCATTTGGAAACACACCAAGCTCAAGGAGGAACCTCCTCATCCAAACACCTTCCTTTGTAGCGGCAGAAGCTGCAATGTACTCGGCTTTTGTTGTAGAATCGGTCACCGTCTCCTGCTTGGAACTTTTCCAACTTACAACACCACCTTTTATTGTGAACACAAAACCTGATTGAGACTGTTAATCATCTATGTTAGTTTGGAAGCTGGCATCGGTGTAACCATTTACATCGAGCTCCTCCTCACCTCCATAGATTAGGAACACATCTTTAGTCCTTCTCAAGTACTTAAGGATGTTTTTAACAAGCGTCCAGTGACTCTCACCTTGATTAGCTTGGTATCTGCTCGAAACACTTAGAGCATATGAGACATCTGGGTGAGTACATATCATGGTATACATGATGGAACCAACAGCCAAAGCATATGGAACCTTACTCATGCGCTTCTGCTCATCAGCTATCGTAGGACACTGCTTCTTGCTAAAACGCATATCATGTGACATAGGCAAGAACCCTCTCTTGGATTTTTCCATGTTGAACCATTTCAACACCTTGTCAATGTACGTATCTTGGGTTAGTCCTATAAGCCTTTTTGATATATCTCTATAGATCTTGATGCCCAAAATGTATGTTCCTTCTCCTAAATCCTTCATAAAAAAACTATTGTTCACTGAATTCTTTATGGATTGCAACATAGGAATGTCATTCCCAATCAATAGTATGTCATCTACATACAAGATTAGAAATACAACAGCGCTCCCACTTTCCTTCTTGTAAACACAAGGTTCTTCTTCATTCTGATGGAAGTCAAACCCTTTGACCACTTCATCAAAACGAATGTTCCAACTCCGAGATGCTTGCTTTAACCCATAAATGGATTTATTTAGCTTGCATATTTTTTCAGCATTCTTAGGATCAACAAAACCTTCGTGTTGTATCATATACACGTCCTCTTCCAAATTTCCATTTAGAAAGGTTGTTTTAACATCCATCTGCCAAATCTCATAATCGAAATAAGCAACAATTTCCAGAATGATCCAGATAGATTTAAGAATCGCTACCGGTGAAAATGTCTCATCGTAGTCAACTCCTTGAACTTGCCGAAAACCCTTTGCAACAAGGCAAGCTTTATAGACATGAAT
Source organism: Microstegium vimineum (assembly GCA_022036555.1). Lineage (NCBI taxonomy): Eukaryota > Viridiplantae > Streptophyta > Magnoliopsida > Poales > Poaceae > Microstegium > Microstegium vimineum. The sequence goes on from CM039127.1 coordinate 34,218,599, forward strand.
ATTTCCATCCATATCCTTTTTCTTTTTATAGATCCATTTTCTCTCAATGGGTTTAACCCCATTGGGCGGGTCAACCAAGTTCCAAACTTGATTGTCTCCCATGAAATCTATCTCAGATCTCATGGCACTTTTCCATTCCTCGGAATCTAGGTCCATCATTGCTTCCGCGTATGTCGCAGGTTCGTCATCGTCTAACAATAACACTTCCCCACGTGCCTCACAGATTCTTGCTGACCTTCGTGGTTGTGGTGGTGTTTCTCTTGCCACGGGAATCTCAACTTGTTCTGCTACATTAGCATCACTCGTAGAGTCATTCCCTATTGGCTCATCTTGAACTTCTTCAAGATACACCTTTTGTCCACTTTTCTCTCTATTGAGAAACTCTTTCTCTAAGAAAACACCATTCCGAGCAACAAACACTTTGCCCTCTGATCGGTTGTAGAAATAATACCCTAAAGTTTCCTTTGGATATCCACAAAAAAGCATTTGTCCGACCTGGGTGTTAGTTTATCTGACATAAGTCGTTTAACATAAACTTCACAACCCCAAATCTTTAGAAAAGACAAACTCGGACTTAGACGGTACCCTATTTAAAGTGAAAGCAGCTATTTCTAGAGCATATCCCCAAAACGAGAGTGGTAGGTCTGACTGGCTCATCATAGACCGAACCATGTCCAACAAAGTCCGATTATGTTGCTCGGACACGCCATTTCTCTGAGGCGTTCCAGGTGGCGTAAGATGTGGAACAATTCCACAACTCTTTAGATGATTGCTAAACTATGGCTCAAATATTCGCCTCCACGATCAGATCGCAAGGCTTTAATTTTCTTGCCACGTTGATTCTCTACTTCATTCTGAAATTCTTTGAACTTTTCAAATGTCTCAGACTTATGTTTCCTTAAGTAGACATATCCATATCTACTAAAATCATCAGTGAAGGTTATGAAGTATTGAAATCCGCCTCTAGCTGTCATACTCATTAGTCCACATACATCAGTATGTACTAGTTCCAACAAGTCTGCTGCCCTCTCAGGAAAACCTATGAAAGGCGACTTGGTCATCTTTCCTAACAAGCAGGTCTCACATGTCTCGTATGATTCAAAATCAAACGATGTTAGAAGCCCATCAGAATGGAGCCTCTTCATGCGATTCTCACTTATATGACCTAAATGACAATGCCACATATAGGTAGGACTCAACTCATTAAGCCGAGGTCTTTTAGCATTAATATTACAGATATGTGCATCATCAAGATTTAAAATAAACAACCCATTCACAATGGATGCAAAAGTCACAAACATTTCATTCTTTGAGATCACACAACCATTGTCTTTACTCGCAAATGAATAATCATCCTTCATCAAGCATGAAGGTGATACAATGTTTCGACTTAAACTAGGAACAAAATAATAATTATTTAATTCCATAATAAATCCTGACAGGAGGTGAAGTTGCATCGTCCCAACGTTCAACGCAGAACCTCTTGCATGTTGCCCATGCGGAAATCAACTTCTCCTCTTTTCACGCTTCTACTTCTTATAATTCCCTACATAATATTGCATATGTGAGCAACCGATCTGGTATCAAATACCCAAGAATTAATATAAGAATTAGCGAGAAAAATGTCTGTAACATAAACAAGTGTACAAGCAGCGGGAGTACCTTTACCACCGCCATCCTTCAAGGATTCCAAGTACAGCTTGCAGTTTCTTTTCTAGTGACCTACCCCTTTATAATGAAAACATTTTGCTTCAGCAGCTGGTCCATTGGCCTTAGGCGCAAGAGGAGGGTTTGGCTTAGAGATCTCATCTTTAGCCTTCGCCTTCTTCTTCTTCCAAGCCCTTCTTTTAAAGTTAGGCTTGTTTTGGACCGCCATCACACGCCTACTACCAGCACCTTTCTTGATATCAGCTTTTGCTGTCTTAAGCATGCCACACAGTTCATTCAAGCCCTTCTTCGCCCCATGCATATGGTGGTTCGAGATGAAGTTCCCATAGCTAGGCAGAAGAGACGCGATTATGAAATCAGTGGCCAACTCTGGGCCCATTGGGGCAGCTTCTCCAATCTCTGAGTGTGACCAACCATCTTGATCACATGTGGGCCAACTGTTGCACCTTCTGCTAGCTTGGTTTCGACAAAAGCCTTGGACACATTGAACCTTTCAGTCTTGGCTTAAGTCTGAAACATATCATTAAGCGCCACGATCATATCGTGCGCTACATGATTCTTATCAAATTGCATCTAGAGATCCGGCTCCATGCAAGCGAGCATTAGGCAACTGTTGGTATTTCTTAACGCACACAGATAAATCCGCAAGCGCACAGATACTGTTGTAGCTTTCACCGTGAGTATTCCAAGGGTATCGATTTCCACGGGGAACGCGAAGTGTACTAGAGAAGAACTAAGAACATCCAAGGATAGATAAGATAAATGGGTAGAGAGATTTTAGAGTTTTCTAAGGGGGATATCTAATCAAAGGTCAACTATACTCTACTTACTTTGGAGTAACAGTACCTTCCTGACTCTCGATAAAGAATGGGAAAAAGGTAGTCGGGAGAGGCTGCCAAAAGCTCTACGAAAACACCAACCCGAACGTGGTGGACTACAAAGGCCTTACAGAGCTGTCACCCCTGGGGCTACCACAACTATCCATAGGATTGGGCGCAAACTCAGGTAAACTCTAGTCTAGACACCACGTCTACACTATCGCTTACTACTCTAATCCGAATTCAAGACTAGAGCACTCGATACGAGCGGAGATGCCGTAAATAGAATAAAGTAAGAACTCACATAAGATACATAGAAATAATAAATGAAGAACATGGAGATTGCTCTGAACCAGATGCTGCAAAGGTACAATGTTGAGGAAGATCCGACAGATCCGGCTCCTCCTAGCTCTCTCCTCCTCTCTCTCACCTCTAATTACAACTAGATGAACTAGAACTAGAAGAACTAGATCTAGACAACTAGAGGGACCTATCTCCTTCTCTACATCTTGAAACCCTAGCTTTTGCTCTGGAGAAGAATAATGAGATGAGATTCATCCTCAGGGGGGTCAGCGGCCTTCCTTATATAGCCTCCTCAAATGAACGCCGGCCGTTGGATCAAACCGACCTTAGAGAAGGGTTTAGATTGATCCTCAAAGGTGATGGAGCATAATCCACGAAGTTTAACCTGATTGGTTCTGGAAGTAGGGTGGGCGCCCTAGGGGTTAGGGCAGGCGCCCTGACTCCGGGCCCATTTCGCCTCCCGTTCGTTCTGGTGTCTTCTAGAACCCTCTAGAGTATAGAAAATTGTGCGGTTGATAATTATCTCTATGTAAACATGACATGTGGGCCTTTCCTTGGTATTTCCTGATAACCCCCTACAAAAACATACATTCACCAAAATTTGGGGAATTCTGTTAGTATAAACCCAGTTCTAGCTATTGGTTTCATTTAGATCCTTTTCCTTGTTTAGTTGACGGTTAAAATTGGTACTTAAGGACCATCAACAACTCCCCCAAGCTTACCTTTTGCTCGTCCCTAAGCAAAGATGAACTCAATGATGGATCAGGAGTTGCTACAATGCTTTCACGCCTTAAAGGTACACATGTGTTCAAACAAGAATTCTCCTCTGGATTAGAGTAAACTATTTTGACCTTCAAACTTACCCATATTACCTTTAACCATGGGGCTTACAGCTATCACTTGGGTCTTCAGTAATTAAAAAGTAGAATGATCAGGCCAAGCACTATGTCTCAAGCTCTTCACTTTGCCTTCATCCTAGAGTTTTGCAAAGTTTTCAAAATAAAACTCAAAGTCTCTTTTGTATGACCCTCTCAAGTCTCTCAATATGTGGTATTTTTGGATCCTCACCAAGGCAACAATGGTGTTATGCCTTCTCTCATAATATTATTTGGAATAGGCAAAGTAATAATGTGCCTTTTCTCTCTCACCCTGTAACTAATAGGCAATATATGGAGTTCATAGGTGGGGGAGAAACAACGCATACATACTTGCAAAACATATATTGTAAAGTCAAACAATGAATCCAGAGAAATAGGTCATACAATCAAATCAAGATGTGCATGTGTATGGGATATATGGTGGATGTATGAGGGTGGATATGTGGTGAATATATAATGGTGTATGGTGGATATATGAGGGTGTATGATGGAAACCTAAGTCTACTCTTCTCCTTGAAGACATATATACATACCTCTCTCTTTTGGAACTTGGAACTTTTGAGAGAACTTGGGCTTAGTCTGTAATTTTTTTTAGAGAGGCGGGCATCTAAGTACCCATTGTTTTGATAGGACACTTGTCCATGTTTTACTCTCTTTATTATTTTTGACAACCCCAAGTCTCTTTCTATAATAACACTTTTGAGAGATGATAACAAGGAAATCCTTGGAGCAGTTATATCTGTGATAATGGAATATATGGATAGGTGGAGAACTGGGATATTTTTGGTTACTTACTCCCAGGGTAGGAGTAGAGCATTTTTCTGGTGGATCTGAATGGCATATATGTGGATGCGTACTTCCAGGGTAGAAGTAGCATATATGAGTGGAGTGTACGTGATCTTGATTTTAAAAGCATGACAAGTCTCTAAGGGTCAACAAAGCTTGACAAAACTCAATGCAAATACAAGCATTAAATATGATAGTGAATGTTTTCCTAATCTACCAGGCATGTATATATGGTTGTGGTAGGTATTCAAGCTCTCGTCATACAGAGACTCATCATGTAATATTTTTAATTTTCAAAAGATAAATTCTCCAGAACTCTAGTATTGCTAGGAACAAGATAAATAGTAGCTCACCTTTCTCATATCATATGTATCAACTACCTAGACTTAGCTCAAACATTCGCAACCCACAAGTTTCAAGTTCAGAGCAAATCTTCATGTCAAAATAGTTATATCTAAAACTCGGGAGAATTCAAGGCTGCAAATTAGGTACTTGAAAGGAATTACGGCAGAGCAACTATTCATCATTTCCATAGAGAGATAAACATTCGTGGAACTTATGGGAGTAGAGAGAAGTCTTTTTGTTCTTTTTATCATATTTAGAGATTTTTTTATTGCAAACAAAGATAAGCAAGGAAATGCGTGAATGTAAATGCTGAAATTAAACACTTACCTTAGTGGGGGAGGGAGCCTCCCCCAAGCTTATCCTTTGCTCAATAGTGTGGTGGCTAATATGGATGTTGTTGCCACCACATCATCCATCGCTGGATTTCTTCTTCTTGAAGTGCTTGGAGTTGTTCGGTGTTTTGCTGGACTATACCTGTTGTCACACCATGCTCAACGCAAAGCTCACCTATGGCATTTGTGAGATTGTCCATTTGTTGCCTCCGTTCATGATGCTCCATATCTCGTGGGGACGATAAGGATGATCGTGGTCTTTGAGGACCTGGTGGTCGAGGAGGCATGCCACTGGAAGTGTCCATGGCATCGGAAGTTGCGTCGTCTTCCTCCTCACCAACACCTCCTCGGGAAGGACCACCTTGCTCAAAATGAACAAACCATGGTTCCTCTTGTGCTCTCCTGCTTGAACCTGCAACACCTCTTTGCCCACGTCCTTGATCTAAATCAAGTGTTAGTTGGTGGGTCCTATACAACCAACGTTTCTCATTTGGAAGAGGAACCTCAGTTGTACCCACGGTAAATCATTTTGAGGCCACCTCTTGGACCTCTTTTGAGCATTTGAGCATGTATAAGATATTCTTCAGAGTTCTTCATTTTATTATTAGCAACTTCTAAACATACCTATTATTATTACTAAATAGAAACTCTATTAAGGATAAAATAGACAATGAAATACCATAGATAAACAATGTCTAAGTTGTTAGTTTTGTGATTTGTAATTATTTAGGTGTGAACCTTCATGTGCTCACATTTTCTATTTGAATTAATTTATGTAACTAATATCTAAGTAAAAGTAAACCTAAGAGGATAAGGATACTTACCTAGATACATGGGGGTGCTCTCCCCGAGCTGGATGTTGACATAGTCATTCGTTTAGATAGTGTAGACTTACTTCACTTCTCTAAGACTTCAAAGATGATAGTTGATGTAGTTGTACTTCTCAAAGTAGATGAAGATATCTATTCCTGTCAAGTCTTTCGAAATCCTGCTAAACTCAAATAGACAACAAAGCTCGTGGAACAGATTAAGTGTTAGCGGTAAACCATTTATGCCTTGATTGTCTAGAGCTTTGCAGAATTTGAATATTCAAATATATTTTTTTAGATTTTCAATTTTATATGCAAATGACTAATGCAATATTTTTTTTTGTTATGCCTCCATAGTAAATAGTTGGAAGACTTATTTACATGGGGCTTAAAGATTTTTTTTCTTTTTATAATGCTATGCAGTGCAATCAAATAGATATGCTATGATTAAGATGATTATGCAATGGATTATACTAAGAATGATATATGAATAGTGCCATAATAAATTATGGAAAGTAAATATGCTAGAGTGCAACTAATGCAATGCAGAGGAAATAAAGATAACTTACCGAGTTTACCTTTCGGCTAAGGTTCGGAGATTTAGGTCCGTCGAACCGGACCTCTCTTCTGGTTCAAATTTCTTAAGGAGCATGGTCCACTCTTGATGAATACTTGGATGTTTGCTCTCCTTGTGTTGGTGTTTCCGATGAAGTCTCTTTCCTCTTCCACACTTCCTTGGTCTGAGGTTCTGCTTTCTCTTTCCTCTGTAGCAAGTGATACATCCTCTGTTGGTGGTACGACTTCTTTCTCTAGAGAACTCTTATCTTTATTATTGAATTGATCTTCATATATTGTTAATTCTCCCCGATAGTTTGTCCATCCATCCTTGGTGGCTTGTTTCTTTTCTTCAGGAAATTGGAAGTGGATCTCTCATGATTTCATGGAGATAATTGTGCTGGTGGTGTTGAGGAAAGATCTCGAATGAGGTGGACTTCATCTTCATCTCCTATATCTTGAACCATGAAGTTGGTGGGAACATAGTGATCTCTGATCATGATGTCTTTTGTTATTCCTTCTAGAAATCAGAATGATTGGTCTGCTATTTGTAGCTGCACATATGTCTGGTACAGTGGTCTACTGCCATATAAATGTTGATATGTTACCTCAGACATTATGTTGATGCTTGATCCAATATCACAGAATATCTTGTAGAATGCACTTTCCTTGATCTTGCAATCAATGGTAGGTACTCCTGGATCATCTAGCTTAGCGAGGTGATAGAAGGAGTTGATCATACCTTGAATCAATAGTGCTAATTATCTGGGTCTTCTCTTGGTTGTTGAGCTTTACTCTTCCTCCTTATATTGTTGATGTTCTTCTTTCTTGTAGCAGCAGTTGTATCCTCGTTGATGTATGGCCTCTTAGGATGAGTAAGGAAGGGCCTTGAGTGTATGCTTCATGAAAGTGAATCTCTCCATCTCATCCTTGATAGTGAAACAGATCTTGGCGCTATCCGTGTAGACGATGGCATTATCTATTCTTATGAATGAGCGTTCTAAGATAATGAGTGCTTTCGCATCTCCGCTTGTTTCTTTAATCACAAGGTTTTACCCGTACGAATGAGTGTCCAACTCGTATGCTGACATATTAAGGAATTCCTTGGGATAGCATAGTGTCTGATCTGCAAGCTTCGCATGATGTTGACACTTGATCCAAGGTTACAAACAACTTCTTAAAGATCTCCCTTGGGATAGCATAGTGTCTGATCTGCAAGTTGGCATGATGTTGACACTTGCTCCAAGGTCACAGACCACTTCTTCAAAAGTGTAAGCTCCAATGGAGATTGGAATGACAGGTCTCCCTGGATCTCCTTTCTTCATTGGTAGGATGTCATCCACCCATGTTGTTGATGGCATGGTGAAGAAGTGTCCTGCTCATAGAAACAAAGCAGAGATCAAGTGCATGGGTTCTGCTGGTGGAAAAACACCAACAGAACCAAAAGTTTATTCATTCATCTCTAACCTAAATATATTTGAGCAAGAATGAGTTGTATTTTATTTAGCCATGACATGAGTGATCAGTCCAGAGAATGAGCATGAATGTAGCATTTCATAAACACTTGTCATATTAGATTGCTTTAACACATGGAAAGATTATCTAATTTATTTTTACATCATTGAGATTATCATCTTCCAAGGTTGGATGTGTAACATTTTAGATGGTTAAGACTGTGAGATTAAGAAGTGGTACTAGGATCAAGTTTTACAGAACTAACATGTTGAGTTAATCAGGATGGATCAAGTAAAGTTGCAGCTTAAACATGTTTAGATCTTTATTTATGTGAATACCAAAATCAAAAGAAATGCTTTTAGAGTGTTGATTACTTACCTTTACCTTTGTCATTGAAGAATGATGGCATTGAACCTTCATGGAAGCTTCCCTTGATCAACTGGTTGTGCATTAACGACTTATCTTCTTGTTCCACTCTCTCTCATCCTTGTTCTTCCGATCTTGAAATTTTAGTTGATCTTGTCTTGAATTTTTGTTCACCCTCTTCCATGGATTGAGTGGATGTAGATTTTGTCCTTTGTCACTTGCCTTCTCCTTGCTCCATGGAATTCATCATGATGAATTAGCTACCTCTCTCTTCTGAAGGTTGTTGAAGTTCATGCGTCTCTCTTCATCTTAGTATGAGTTCATCTCAGGACTTCCCAATTTGATATTGAATGTTTCCCTACAGCGGTTAGTCCAACAAAATATCCAATATCTACTCTAGTATACTATCGGTTCAAAAAATCAACCTAGACACCACATCTAATTTGATTTAGGAAGACATTTTAACCTAACCAAGCTTAGATTAAAAAGCCTTTAGAAGTAATATCCAAATACCTTTGATTTAAACTAAGCACCATGCATAATTTAAAAGATATATGAAAATTCTTCAAAACCTAAACATACACTATAGCAGACAAAGGTAGCATGAAAGTATTATGGAGATTTACTCAAGTGAAGATGAAAGAGTATGATTTTTTTCTTTTTAGTAGTTGAGCATGCCTTATAGGTAGGTACAAATAAGATGATGTAGTAACATGGCAAAATATGTTTTTTTATGGTGGGTTATCCCCCAAGCTTGAATTTTGCAAAAATCAAGATTAGAAGAATGTAATTCAATGTTGCATGATAATTGGTTGGACATACCTTATGCTTGTCATTCCTTCATTCTTTCTGCTCTATACCTGGAAAGGTTAGTGACAAAAATACCCGAAGGAATATAATCATATATTTCTATGCTCGCTTTACAAGGGTAGGCAACAAAAAGGTGAACACTTATGTTAGGATCTATGATATGCTTGTTTTAGGACACTAAGCTTGTCCTAGGGAAACCTTTTAAGATGTGTTTTTAGCTACATGGTTTCCCTACTATTACCTATCTCAAGATTTACACAACGAGATCTACAAAATTTGTGATAAACAAATGCATTAACAACCACCCTTTTGAAGTATTTGTAAATAGAAAGTGTTAGGGTGATGGAGATGTCATGTGTGGTAATAATAAAGAGACCAATGGGTTCAGGAGATGTCTCATATAAGCATGGGTGTAAGAAGATAGTTATGGAATAGATTCCATGCTCATTGATATGATCTCCCTCTCCAATCTCTATGGTTTATTCTTCATGTAAGTTCAAAATTCCACTTGGATTGGTAACTCTCAAATTGGTCATGTTTGGAGCCTCCTCTATACTTGGATAATTCATATTTCCAAATGGAGTTAAAACTAAACCAAGGCTAGAGAAAGATTGCTCCCAAACCATAGCTATACAAGCAGGGCGAAGCTCATACCATTTGTAAGAATGTGGGTGAAAAGATGGTGGAGTCTCCAACAAGTCGCCCTTTGGAGTAAAATTTTTTTGAATGTGGTAAGAAGAATATGGTAAGGTGAGAAAGATGGTAAAAAGGAAAAAGGAAAAAGGTAGATGGATGACCTCGGTTCGAAACTAAAACAGCTACCGTTCCCTGACAATGGCGCCAGAAAGCTTGTTGGTATTTCTTAACGCACACAGATAAATCCGCTAGCGCACGGATACCGTTGTAGCTTTCACCCGTGAGTATTCCAAGGGTATCGATTTCCACGAGGAATGCAAAGTGTACTAGAGAAGAACTAAGAACATCCAAGGATAGATAAGATAAATGGGTAGAGAGATTTTAGAGTTTTCTAAGGGGGATATCTAATCAAAGGTCCACTATACTCTACTTACTTTGGAGCAATAGTACCTTCCCGACTCTCGATAAAGACTAGGAAAAAGGTAGTCGGGAGAGGCTGCCAAAAGCTCTACGAAAACACCAACCCGAACGTGGTGGACTACAAAGGCCTTACAGAGCTATCACCCCTAGGGCTACCACAACTATCCGTAGGATTGGGCGCAAACTCAGGTAAACTCTAGTCTAGACACCACGTCTACACTATCGCGAGGTGAAAGCTACAACGGTATCCATGTGCTTGCGGATTTATCTATGTGCGTTAAGAAATACCAACAAGCTTTCTGGCGCCGTTGCCGGGGAACGGTAGCTGTTCTAGTTTTGAACTAAGGTCATCCATCTACCTTTTTCCTTTTTCCTTTTTACCATCTTTCTCACCTTACCATATTCTTCTTACCACATTCAACAATATTTTACTCCAAAGGGCGACTTGTTGGAGACTCCACCATCTTTTCACCCACATTCTTACAAATGGCTATGAGCTTCGCCCTGCTTGTATAGCCATGGATTAGGAGCAATCTTTCTCTTGCCTTGGTTTAGTTTTAAATCCAGTTGAAAATATGAATCATCCAAGTATAGAGGAGGCCCCAAGCAAGACCAATTTGAGAGTTACCAATCCAAGTGGAACTTTGAACTTACATGAAGAATCAACCATAGAGATTGGAGAGGAAGATGAGATCTATGAGCATGGAATCTACTCCATACCCATATCTTTAAACCCATGCTCATATGAGACATCTCCCATACCCATTGGTCTCTCTATCATTACCACACATGACATCTCCAACACCCTAACACTTTTTGTTTACAAAAACTTCAAAAGGGTGGTTGTCGATGCATATGTTTATCATAAATGTTGTAGATCTCGTTGTGTAAATCTTGATATAGGTAATAGTAGGGAAACCATGTCGTTAAAAAAACACATCTTGAAAGGTTTCCCTAGGACAAGCTTAGTGTCCTAAAATAAGCATCTCTCAGATCCTAACATAAGTTTTCACCTTTTTTGCCTACCCTTGTAAAGTGAGCATAGAAATATATGATTATATTCCTTCGGGTATTTTTGTCACTAACCTTTCTAGGTAGAGAGAAGAAAGAATGAAGGAATGACAAGCATAAGGTATGTCCAACCAATCATCATGCAACATTGAATTACATTCATCCAATCTTGATTTTTGAAAAATTCAAGCTTAGGGGATAACCCACCATAAAAAAAACCTTTTGCCATGTTGCTACATCATCTTAATTGTACCTACCTTTAAGGCATGCTCAACTAAAAAAATCATCATATTTCTTTATCTTCACTTGAGTAAATCTCCATAATACTTTCATGCTACCTTTGTCTACTATAGTATATGTTTATGTTTATAAGTATTTTCATACACCTTTTAAATTATGCATGGTGCTTAGTTTAAAGGTATTTGGATATTACTTCTAAAGGCTTTTTAATTTAAGTGTAGTGCTTAGGTTAAAATGTCTTCCTAAATCAAATTAGATGTGGTGTCTAGGTTGATTTTTGAACTGATAGTATGTTGTAGTAGATATTGGATATTTTATTGGACTAACCCCTGTAGGAAAACTTTCAATATCAAATTGGGAAGTCCCGAGATGAAATCACACTGGAGATGAATATAGACATATGAAATTCAACAACCTTTACAAGAGAGAGGTAGCCAATTCATCATGATGAATTCCATGGAGCAAGGAGAAGGCGAGTGACAAATAACAAAATCTACAGTCAAGCCGCTCAATCCATGGAAGTGGGTGAACAAAACTTCAAGACAAGATCAACAAAAATTTCAAGATCGGAAGAACAAGGATGAGAGAGGAGTGGAACAAGAAGACAAGTCGTTAATGCACAACCAGTTGATCAAGGGAAGCTTCCATGAAGGTACGATGCCATCATTCTCCAATGACAAAGGTAAAGGTAAGTAAGCATCACTCTAAAAGCCTTTCTTTGATTCTGGTAATTCACATAAATAAAGATCTAAACATGTTTGAGCTGCAACTTTACTTGATCCAACCTGATTATCTCAACATGTTAGTTCTTTAAAGCATGATCATAGTACCACTTCTTAATCTCATAGTTTTAACCATCTAAAATATTTCACATCCAACCTTGGAAGATGATAATCTCAATCATGTAAAAATAAATTAGATAATCTTTCCATGTGTTCAATCTAATATGCCAAGTGTTTATGAAATGCTACATTCATGCTCATCCTCTAGACTTATCACTCATGTCATGGCTAAATAAAATACAACTCATTCTTGCTCAAATATATTTAGGTTAGAGATGAATGAATAAACTTTTGGTTCTGTTGGTGTTTTTCCAGCAGCAGAGCCCATGCACTTGATCTCTGCCTTGTTTCTATGAGCAGGACACTTCTTCACCATGCCATCAAGAACATGGGTGGATGACACCCTACCAATGAAGAAAGGAGATCCAGGGAGACCTATCATTCCAATCTCCATTGTAGCTTACACTTTTGAAGAAGTGGTATGTGACCTTGGAGCAAGTGTCAACATCATGCCAACTTGCAGATCAGACACTATGCTATCCCAAGGGAGTTCTTGAAAAAGCTGTCTGTAACCTTGGAGCAAGTGTCAACATCATGCGAAGCTTGCAGATCAGACAGTATTCTATCCCAAGGAATTCCTTAATATGTCAGCATACGAGTTGGACACTCGTTCGTACGGGTAAAACCTTGTGATTGAAGAAACAAGCAGAGATGCGAAAGCACTCATTATCTTGGGACGCTCATTCGTAAGAACATATGATGCCACCGTCTACACGATTAGCGCTAAGATCTGTTTCACTATCAAGGATGAGAAGGAGAGATTTACTTTCATGAAGCATACACTCAAGGCCCTTACTCATCCTAAGAGGCCATACATCTACGAGGATACAACTGTTACTACAAGAAAGAAGAACATCAACAATAGAAGGGGGAAGAGTAAAGCATCAACATAATGTCTGAGAGGGAATAGCAAAGGATGTCATGGTCAACATGATAGATCACTATGTTCTCACCAACTTCATGGTTCAAGATATGGGAGATGAAGATGAAGTCCACCTCATTCGAGGAACATCTTTCCTCAACACCACTAGCGCAATCATCTCCATGAAATCATGAGAGATCCACTTCTAATTTCTTGAAGAGAAGAAACAAGCCACCAAGGATGGATGGACTGACTATCTCGGAGAATTAACAAGATATGAAGATCAATTCAATAATAAAGATGAGAGTTCTCGAGAGAAAGAAGTCGTACCACCAATAGAGGATGTATCACCTGCTACAGAGAAAAGAAGAAATAGAACCTTAGACTAAGGAAGTGTGGAAGAAGAAAGACTTCATTGGAAACACCAACACAAGAAGAGCAAACATCCAAGTATTCATTAGGAGTGGACCGTGCTCCTTAAGCCATTTGAACCAGAAGATAGGTCTAGTTCGACGGACCTAAGTCTCCGAACCTCAGCCGGAAGGTAAACTCGGTAAGTTATCTGCATATTTATTTTTCTATGCATTGCATTAGTTGCACTCGAGCATATTTACTTTCCATAAATATTTTAGTATTATTGATATATATCATCCTTAGTATAATCCATTGCATAATCATCTTAATCTTTAGCATATCTATATTATTGCACTACATGGCATCATAAAAAGAAAAACCTTTAAGCCCCATGTGAATAAGTCTTCCAACTATTTACTGTGGAGGCATAAAAAATTATGGTATTAGTCATTTGCATATAAAACTGGAAATCTAAAAATATAATTGAATACTCGAATTCTGCAAGGCTCTAGGCAATCAAGGCATAAATGGTTTACCGCTAACGCTTAATCTGTTCCACGAGCTTTGTTGTCTATTTAAGTTTAGCAGGATTTGGAAAGACTAGACAGGATTAGATAACTTCATCTACTTTGAGATGTACAACTATCATCTTTGAAGTCTCAAAGAAGTGAAGTAAGTCTACACTGTCTAAACGAATGACTATGTCAACATCCAGCTTGGGGGAGAGCACCCCCATGTACCCAGGTAAGTATCCTTATTCACTTAGGTTTACTTAGATATTAGTTACATAAATAAATTCAAAAAAAATGTGAGCACATGAAGGTTCATACTTAATCACAAGAGTTACAACTTAGATACTTTTCATTGTCTACTTTATCCTTAATAGAGTTTCCTATTTAGTAATAATAATAAGTGTGTTTAGAAGTTGTTAATAGTAAAATGAAGAACTCTGAAGATAACTCTATGGAAATGATGAATAGTTGCTCTGCCGTAATTCCTTTCAAGTACCTAGTTTCCAGCTTTGAATTCTCCCGAGTTTTAGATATAACTGTTTTGACATGAAGATTTGCTCTGAACCTGAAACTTATGGGTTGCGAATGCTTGAGCTAAGTCTAGGTGGTTGATAGGTATGATATGAGAAAGATGAGCTACTTTTTATCTTGTTCCTAGCAATACTAGAGTTCTGGAGAATTTATCTTTTGAAAATTAAAAATATTACATAATGAGTCTCTGTATGACTAGAGCTTGAATTCCTACCACAGCCATATATACATGCCTAGTAGATTAGGAAAACATTCACTATCATATTTACTACTTGTATTTGCATTGAGTTTTGTCAAGCTTTGTTGACCCTTAGAGACTTGTCATCCTTTTAAAATCAAGATCACGTACACTCCACTCATATATGCTACTTCTACCTTGGAAGTACGCATCCACATATAAGCCATTCAGATCCACCAGAAAAATGCTCTACTCCTACCCTGGGAGTAAGTACCCAAAAATATCCCAGTTCTCCACCTATCCATATATCCCATTACCACAGATATAACTGCTCCAAGGATTTCCTTGTTATCATCTCTCAAAAGTGTTATTATAGAAACAGACTTGGGGTTGTCAAAAAAAATATATATATATATAAAGAGAGTAAAACATGGACAAGTGTCCTATCAAAACAATGGGTACTTAGATGCCCACCTCACTTAAAAAAACAAGCAATCCCAAGTTCTCTCAAAATTCCAAGTTCCAAAAGAGAGATGTATGCATATATGTATTCAGTGGGCAGAGTAAAATTTGGTTTCCACCATACACCCTCATATATTCATCACACATATATATCCACCCTCATACATCCACCATATATATTCACCCTCATACATCCACCATATATCCACCCTCATACATTCACCATATATCTCATACACATGCACATCTTGATTTGATTGTATGCCCTATTTCTCTGGATCCATTGTTTGACTTTACAATATATGCTTTGCAAGTATGTATGCGTTGTTTCTCCCCACCTATGAACTCCATATATTGCCTATTAGTTATAGTGTGAGAGAGAGAAGGCACATTGTTACTTTGCCTATTCCAAAAATAATACATATTCTGAGAGAAGGCATAACACCATTATTGC
Source organism: Microstegium vimineum (assembly GCA_022036555.1). NCBI lineage: Eukaryota > Viridiplantae > Streptophyta > Magnoliopsida > Poales > Poaceae > Microstegium > Microstegium vimineum. Next base: position 34,234,226 of record CM039127.1, read on the forward strand.
CTTGGTGAGGATCCACAAATACCACATATAGAGAGACTTGAGAGGGTCATACAAAAGAGACTTTGAGTTTTATTTTGAAAACTTTGCAAAACTCCAGGATGAAGGTAAAGTGAAGAGCTTGAGACATAGTGCTTGGCCTGATCATTCTACTTTTCAATTACTCAAGACCCAAGTGATGGCTATAAGCCCCATGGTTAAAGGTAATATGGGTAAGTTTGAAAGTCAGAATAGTTTACTCTAATCCAGAGGATAATTCTTGTTTGAACGCAGGTGTACCTTTAAGGCATGAAAGCATTGTAGCAACTCCTGATCCATCTTTGAGTTCATCTTCGCTTAGGGACGAGCAAAAGGTAAGCTTGGGGGAGTTGTTGACGGCCCTTAAGTACCAATTTTAACCGTCAACTAAACAAGGAAAAGGATCTAAATGAAACCAGTAGCTAGAAATATGGTTTATACTAACAGAATTCCACAAATTTTGGTGAATGTCTGTTTCTATAGGGGGTTATCAAGCAATGAGGAGGAAAGGCTCACATGCAAGCATTACATAGAGATAAATATCATCCGTAGGATTTTCTATACTCTAGAGGGTTCTAGAAGGCGCGGGAAGAAACGAGAAGGCGAGCGGGCCTAGGGGCAGGGCGCCCGACCTACCCCCTGGGGCGACCGCCTTGGCCTGGTGGCCAATCATAGGCCACCTCGCAGATACCCCCCTCCACCGCCTTTGAGGTTGCATCTAACCCCTCCATTAAGGTCAGTTTGATCCGACGGCTGACGTTCATTTGAGGAGGCTATATAAGGAAGGCTCCCCTGGCCCTGAGGAGGCATCTCATCTCATTATTCTTCTCCAGAGCAAAAGTTAGGGTTTCAATTAGAGAGAGAGAAGGAGAGAGGTCCCTCTAGTTGTCTAGATCTAAGTCCTTCTAGTTCTAGTTCATCTAGTTGTAATTAGAGGTGAGAGAGAGGAGGAGAGAGCTAGGAGGAGCCGGATCTGTCGGATCTTCCTCAACATTGTACATGTGCAGCATCTGGTTCGGAGAAATCTCCAGGTTCTTCATTTATTATTTCTAAGTATCTTATTTTAGTCCTTACTTTATTCTATTTACGGATCCTCGCTCGTATTGAGTGCTCTAGTTTAAACGTTGAATTAGAGTAGTAAGTGATAGTGTAGACGTGGTGTCTAGACTAGAGTTTACCTGAGTTTGCGCCCAATCCTACGGATAGTTGTGGTAGCCCCATGGGTGACAGCTCTGTAAGGCCTTTGTAGTCCACCACGTTCAGGTTGGTGTTTTCGTAGAGCTTTTGGTAGCCTCTCCCGACTACCTTTTACCCAGTCTTTGTCGAAAGACGGGAAGGTACTGTTGCTCCAAAGTAAGTTGAGTATCATGAACCTTTGATTAGATAACTCTCTTAGAAAACTCTAAAATCTCTCTACCTAGTTATCTTATCTGTCCTTGGATGCTCTTAGTTCTTCTCTAGTACACTTCACGTTCCCGTGGAAATCGATACCCTTGGAATACTCACGAGTGAAAGCTACAGCGGTATCCATGCGCTTGCGGATTTATCTGTGTGCTTTAAGAAATACCAACATGCTCTCAATATTATATTCGCCGATGCATTCCGCCAACTCGATTACTCTAAAAAGGACCTCCTCACCGCGAACTTCTCCTTCTAGGGGATCATCCCAAACAAGGCATCGACACTGGTAGGCTGGATCACCCTCCCCATACAGTTTGGCGACCAAGACAAGTTCAGGGTGCAGAACATTAACTTCATCATCGCCGACTTCGAGACAGCCTACCAGGCGATACTCTGTCGACCAACACTCGCCAAGCTCATGGCAGTCCCGCACTACACCTACATGCTGTTCAAGATCCCGACGCAACAAGGCATCCTTAGCCTTCGCACCAACCTAAAGATCGCATACGAATGCGAGCAGCAGACAATAAACGCTGTCGAGAAGCCCCGTATCCAGGATACGTACAACTCCGAAACCAGTGATAACCCCGCCGCAAAGAAGCAGAAGGAAGCAGAACAAGCAGCGACCACCGCCGACCTCTCATGCGAATAAATGTAGAGACCGCCAGCCCTGAGCAGCGCGAGAAGATGTCCTAATATAAACATAGTCCAATAAAGTTTGTACTATGTACTCTTCCAATAATGAATAAAGGTGCCTCGTTTCCCTTATATTTCATCTAACCGAACCTATTAAGCAAGCAAAACGCCCACGGCGTACGATGACCTCTGCAAAACGCTCACAGCGTACAACGACCTCTGCAAAATGCCCATGGAGTACGATGACCTCTGCAAAACTCTCACGGCGTATGACGACCTCTGCAAAACGCCCACACCGTACGACGACCTCTGCAAAACGCTCACAGCGTACGACAACCTCTGCAAAACGCTGACGGAGTACAACGACCACTTCAACAACGCCCATGGCGTATGGCGATCACCCTAAAACACTGAGCGACCACGGCAATGTAGCTACTAACGTTCAGGGAATTCTCCAAAACACTCCCATATTGTTTGACGACCTCTCCACAACGCAAATAAGGCGTTTTCTCCAAACAACCAAGCCATAACCAGAAAGCACCCAAAGTTGGCCCGCCAATGAACCATAGCGAATAGAATTAGCTACCCTAAGCGCTATGACTTCATTGACAGGCCTCCCAAGTGGCATTTCCCTAGACCGGGCGATGTCACATGGGTCGGGAGCCATGATGTTATGTGCCCAGAATCTGTATACGACCACGGTACGGTCGACGACTCTACAAGCAGCATGGCTTTTCACCCAGCGTCTGCAGGAACGGTCTCCACAGGCCCTAGTCATGCCACGATCGAGCCTCTCGGAAAAAGGCCGTGTCATTGGCATCTCCCTAAGCGTGCATGAGCTGCTCGCCCTCTGCGCCGTGGGTTGTCAGCAGCGTTCCTTCTTGGGAGTCCTTATGTATCCTACGCGTGAAGTGGTGCTAGCCCTACGATATGGACCATTTGAGACCCAAGGCCGAACGATTCATCGCTACGGCTCACGACTTAGCAGGTACGACAGGACATATAAGTGAAACAAAAGCTCACCGGCCCGTATATATTACAGCTTTGTAGTTTTCACTTACATGTCCGAATACTTGTATCTGAGATACAAATTACCGCTGTCCCACAACAAAATAGAGCATGACAATAAAGTTGAAACTCACAAACAGACAAAACCATACTTCAGATCAATCATTTCAACAATTACAACTTCATCCTACTAATACGATATGCGACCGTCTCGCTAACGTTCCTAGTCTAGAGCTCAAACTCATGATGAATTCGACACTGCGGCCTGCAGTACATAATGATCCTAGGTATGTTGTTGTCATGGGGCCGAAAATGTCGGCATTCATTCCAGACGCAAATATGGGCATCACCTGTAGATAACTCTGGCACATCTTCTGGGTAGCGAATCCACCACCGACGCCAAATCACATGAAGATCATCACGAGACTAGAAGCGAAGACTATGTAAGCCATGGTTGCCCCACCGGCCGGTGGCCAATGCACCGCCACTAAGACGATGGACGATGGCAAGCGCCTCTGCATTCGCTGGATCTGCATAATATAGCATCATGGACCAGACATGCCGACATCATCTCCAGCAGCCACCGTTCGCTTAATAAGCGACTGCCCATCAGGATCTCTCCCCCATAGCATTGATCTCTCCACACCATAAAAGAACAACGCCTCGAGATGATCGGCCTCAAGGAAGCGATGCTCAAAAGAAGACTCCAGTGCATGGCGGTAAGGGCGACAATAGTCATGGATCCGTCAAAGAGACAGTCGATGAAGCATCATGGCGTCATCACAAACCCGCTGGAAGACACGACAGATCTGACGAACGTTCAGATACTCACGGACATTGTTACCATCATCAATAACATGAAGAAGGATCTGGAAACGGTAGTCCTCCGGCAGCATCAACAAAGTGGCGAAACCGATCGCAAGGCGTGCACCGTCATCTTCCATTTTCTCCGACAGAACCCTAGCACCGATGAAACCCTCTTGCTCTTCGCTTATCCTTTGCGGCCAGGAGGCGTGGAGATTATTGAACAAGACGAACGGGAATCCCCTCAGTTCACTAGAATATATAATACAAAATTGCTAGCTCTTTGTATCCTAGGTGTACTCAGTAAGGCAAAGAAACGCGACCCTTCCCATTCCGCCAACCATAGGAGTAGCCCTTTATACTATGCGGCGTGGCGCTCCACCTTCCAGGGTTTTTGGGAAACCACAACGATCAAATACGGGACCGCCACGCCGCCTACTTCTTGTGCCTCAAACACGGGCCGACAACTATGTGGATAAATACGGCCCATTTACATAAACTTAGCTCTTATTTCATATTTACGACTAATGATTTCTGAAATACCACTAACACTACAGTCTCGGGGACTGGACGTGCAACTTTGTTATAATCTATTTTCTACAGCTACAGTAACATGGCTATAGTAGTCTGGTCGGCAAGCACCACAAAATTGGCCGCCAACAAGGATACTCGGGGACTCCGTTGACAACAACCACAAATCGGCTGCCTGGTCGCGCGCCCGACCAGGCTCGGGGACTTCGTCCAATACCACACCGAGCAAGGTCCGGGGACTACGGCCACGGCATAAAAGGGCGGCGCGAAGCAGGACAACACCCGGGGACTGAAACTCGGGGACTGCGAATCAAACAATATGACCCGATGCAAGAACCTCCTGGCTCCTCACATCAGGCTCGGGGACTATGGGTATTCGCAGTTGTTTCTTACTAAACTCATATTTAAGATTTTCAATTTCGAAATATATGATCCTGATACAAGAAGCTTCCAGTTTCTTACATCAGGCTCGGGGACTACGGGTATTCGCAGTCATTTTATACAAAACTCATGCTTCATTCTTTAGTTCAATACCTTATGCATCTTTTTATAAATCCTGGCATCACGTGCATACTTCACCTGCTACCATGCTCAGGGACTAAATGGGTACACTTCACCTAGCGGTGAATGTACTGATTTTCTTCTCGACAAAGCTCTACTGTTTTGTGTTGTTTTTGCAGAGCCTAAGTGGGTACACTTCACTAGGAAAGGACTTTTCAAAAGTTTTTCTTCTTCAGCACGTCACATCCTTCCAACGAGCAGCCGCAACATCCGACAAGGTGACCAGCTCGCACATCAAGCTACGACGCTCTCGACCAGCCCGACCTGGTCGGGAGGCTTCTCCAAGCAGCGCTTCGACTAGGTAGCCTGATCGGGACTCCACGATGACCACTTCACATGATGGTGACCAGCTGAACACCTCCAAGGATGACACTGCGGGCTCGCCAGAAGAATACAACGTGCTTGGGGACTTGTTGAGGATATTACCTTGGCATATCCCCAGGGACCTTATGGGCATACCGACCAAAATACGGCCCAGCTCACGAGGCCTTGCGGCGCGCGACCAGCCCATCTTGCTCGCCAAGGACTCCGAGGAAGTCTTGCTCGCCAAGGAAGATCCTAATAGATAGACTCGGATCCCTTGCCCTAAGGGACCGATCGTAATCTATTAGGATATGGAAAATGTAACCCTGCTCCACGGCTCTATAAGGCCTCAACCCCCTCAAAAACAATCTCTTAGACCTCATCTACACCTCGTGTAACCTAATACTCATATCAATCCAGCCACCAGAACATAGGACGTAGGGTATTACAGCGATTTGCCAGCCTGAACCTGTATAAATCGTTGTGTCTACGCTCTCTATGTTATGCTTGATCGTCGTTGCCACACCTCCGCCTACAATCTACTACCATAGGGTACCCCCTAGGTAGACTGTGACGCATCTTTTGTCGACAGGCATTAACACAATATGACTTGGTATAGCCCATTGTTCCATTGGGGATCTCCATCTCCATCAATATGTTCATCATGGTGATCACCATCTCCATGATTTAAGTATGTCATCCTTCCGTGATGAGTCCACCAAGACTATCTATAACTACTGTAGGACAATGAAATAAAATTACATGGTCGCGATAGGTTCATCACAAATTGGCACGCATGCCATTACATATGAATGGACAATATCTGTGGCTCCAGCCATATTGTCATTATCATGACACGCAAGCCATGAATTAATTACATACATGCATCACATACACATAAGGGCTATACCAATCATGAATCCCTGCAAAATAGAGTTAACCGATTCCGACGTCTAAACTTAAAACGCCGAAAACTCAATTTTCTGGGCCGAATTTCGCAAATCAAAAACGCCGAAACTGCCCAAGGCTATTGTAAATGAATGCGAAATTTTCTGGCGCACAATTTTATTTTAAAGTTTGTCTCAATCCGAGTTCGTATGCAAAAGTTATGGCCGTTTTACCGAACAACACTTTTCTGCAAATATCCCTTATGACGGCGGATCCAATCCATCGCCACTGCGCATCGCATGCGACTGGGACTTGACCTAGGTTCGATTCGACCAATCTTATTGATCTCTAACTCACCGTAATTGGGTTTACATGTATCACTTAACTCGGATGGTGGAATTCTGACCGGTACGAGTAGATCAGAGATTGATCTACAAACGTGCATATCTCCATATACACATACTCGAATCTATAACGAGGCATCTAACGACTTTGATACCACTGTAGGGTTATGAGGTTGCTACGCCAGCTAGAAAACAAAATTTTCCCCCCATAAACTAGGAACAAGAGCTAGTTATAGATCACGAGATTACCACTAGACGCGCAGGTGCAGCGGAGATGACTTTATGAAGTCGAACGCGTCACAGCAGTGCAGTCCACGTGCAGATCGTCCGAGCAGGTCTCTGACCAGCTCCGACCAGCTTCCGTCCAGGTGTCGACCAGTCGCGACCACTTGCGACCAGGTTTCGTCCTTGTGCCGCAGATGCAGCACCTCCGAGGAATCCCAAACGTGAAGGGAAGAAGCGTCACGCCTCTGGACTGCTAGGTCCATGAGGAGTACTAGGCACGAGCGTGGGGAGGGCGACGGCGGCTACCAAAAGGCATAGGTCGACTAACTTGCCCCGCGCCCTTTCCCTTGCTTATATAGGCGTTCTAATGAGCTCCTACATTGGAGGCCCATTAGAAACCCTAAACCTAGTCTAATTAGGGCCCAACCCGAACTAGGCTTCCAACCCTTTAAGTGTGCGAACCTATGGGCTCACGTACACATGGACATGACCCGAGTACTCCTACTCAACCAATAGTTGATCATATCTGACGAACCACCACAAAACCATATACATGTTATTCCCCTGCCAATGATATTTGGTTCAACTCATAGGTTAACACTTAACCCAAGCACGACCATGCATTTCATGATCTAATCATTCGAGTGGTCCAGTGATATCTCTCTCACATTGAGAGTGGAAAATCCCTTCTCGATCGACTATGTCTCACAGCATGCTTCCTGACAAACCCGAAAGCTACCTTTATAACTACCCAGCCATGGAGTAACGTTTGGCAGTCCCTAAGTAGGTTGTTTCACAACTTGAGTAATGTTGACACCAAAGGTGACAAACGAAAAAAGACCGCAAGAGTACGGTTGTCAAGTGTAGCTTTCACCGGGAGTATTCCAGGTATCGTATTTTCCACAGGGAATGAGAAGTGAGTTAACTAGGAATATGGTTATGTCCTATGATGGATCAAGGGAGACTATGATAACTGGGCTGAGAGGTTCGATATAGAAAAGATATATAACAAGGTATAGCTAGTTATATTGGCTTTATCAGCCCTTATCTTGCAGGGGGCGACGGGATAGATCAGAAAGAGGGCAAAACTCTAACCGGACCACGCCGTCGAGTTGTATTGAGGCCCAACCTTTTAAGAACTTATCTGACACGAGTGGTGAAATACGAAGACTAGATAGAGCTGTCACCTTCTACTAGCATCCACAAACAATTCGCACGATAAGCAGTTTACAAAGGTAAGATCTAGCCTAGACACCACGTCTACACTTATCTTACTACTTTAACCTTGGCCTATGATTAAAGAACTTCACCCAAAGCAAAGCAATGATCAAGCGTGAAAAATTGTATAATAGCTAAACCAGATTAAGAATACTAAATACTATAAAGAACTCAGAAGGAGTCACTTACATGTGCTAAACTTACAAGAGACTTGCATCCGCTGAGGAAGAACTCCGGAGAAGATTCCCGATGGATTCGGGGCTTTCTCCAGAAGAAGTCCCTCAGTCTCCTCCAACTAGCATAACACTACTAAAGAGCTCCACTAAGAGACTAGAGAGTAGCATTTCTCCAATGAGGCATGAATGAGAAGGGAGCTATAGGGGTCTATTTATAGCTAGAGGTATACTAGGGGCTACTCCGGTGCCACTCCAGCGATCCGCGTCACCTGTATAAACCACCGTTGGATCCAACCGACTTCAGAACCGCCTTAGGATGAAGGGTGATGATTTCAACCATGTGGGGAGTGAGTGAGGCGGTTGAGGGGGTTGAAACCGCCATAGGGACGGTCGGTCGACCGCCCTACTGGCCTGTGGGTCCCCTCTACTCCTTCTAGATGGTGTCCCACTGGTCAGGGACCAAGTGGGGGCTTGTGGGGCCCACCTATAGGTCGGTCGACCACATATAGGGGTCTGTGGCCCACCTTTGTGTCTTGGCTGCTGGTCCCACCTGTCATATGCGTTGGATGTTGGTTCTGGGTTGATTGTCATGCTTATCTCCTTAATGTGGGCCCATGGATCCTCGTGATGTGAATCTGAACTGTTGGGAGAAAACACACTTGGATCCAAGGGGTAGATAGTGCTCTAGGGGGTGGTTCTTGGATCATGGAGGCTTGGGAGGCTTAGTGTCCCCACAGGGTAGTTGGCCGACCCCCTAAGTGGGCCCACTAGCTCCCAAAAGTCCCCATTTGTCATTACGTGCATCAAATAGTCAAGGGACATGTGGAACTAGTTATTTGGCACAATATGTTTAGGTTATGCTTGTCTTCCTTCGAATATGAGGATGTTGACGGTATTTTGATGGTGATAAGATAGCTCATATTTACTGTCAACAAGATCCCCCATACTTACCTCTTTGCTCGTCCTCGAGTAAAGGTTAAAAGATAACAAGACTATTTTATTCAAAGAATAAAGCAAGCATAAAGATTCACTCAAGACATTTTTTCATACCAATGGGATATGTGGTACTGGCTAACATATATCCTTGAGAAGTTGAGAAATGGAACAGCTCTCAAGCCAAAATCATCTTCCCCAAATGATATTTTATTACTTGGAGTTTTTGATAAATTTTCAAAAGAAAGCTCATAAGTCAACTTACTCCTCATATAGCACTCTAGATCGCTCGTGGTGTATGATTCCTTACCAAGGCATAAAGAGATTGCCTTCTTTGTATCTCTCTATTTCTAAATGGCTTATCTAGAGCTTAGGTAGGGATGAACAGTGTAGCAAACTTGCATCACTTATATTATAAAGTCAAAACAAGGATCAAAGGAGAAGAATGTCATAATCCTAGATCAAGATGTGCATGTGTGTGGAGAAATGGTTGATGATTAACATGTACTCCTTAGCTATGTATATGATCTCTCTAATTTTAGGATTACTTGAGCCATGGCTATCATCATTTTTTTGGAGCTTTTTCTCATCATCATTTTTCATGATAGCCATATCTCTTTTGAGGAATTTTGAGAGAGATCATATCATTTATTTCTAGAGTATTTATTGGATGAACATGGATCATGTAAATGAAAGGCATGTTTTTGCGTACTTCCAGTGTAGAAGCAGCGAAAATATGTGGCATGCACATGATCTTGATCTTTGAACTCTGACATAATTCTCAACAAGGGTCACAAGGTTTGACAAAACTCAAAGTAATTACAAGAAGCATATGAGGAAGGTTTTGAACATGCATAAGTATTTATGGCTTTGGTAGGAATTTTCTCACTGTAGAGGAGTAGTGACATTATGGTTTTATGACATTTTCAAAAATTAATCTCCAAGAACTTTAAAAAGAAAGGGTACGAATCATGAGCCGATACTATATCACATTAATCAACAACTTAGTCTATATGATCTTCCTATCAAAGTATTTTCCCACTAGCATAAGCAAAAAGCAAGAATTCATCTTTATGACACTTTTGCCCTTTAAACGTCATAGATCAGGTCACTTTTCAAAATTTTAATTTTGGATGTGATCTTCTTGTTTTATTCAATATTAAAGGAAATTAAACCAAGTGATGAATTTCATGAAGAAATTATTTTTATTTAATTTTCATTTTTGAAAGGAAAAAGAGTAAACAAATGAAAAATATAGAGGAAAAGGGGGAGAGACGTGGCAAACCAGTCAGAATAGACGTTTGAAGTCGAGTGGATGCTGGTTGGTGGGCCCGGGCCCTATAAGAGCGGTCGGCCGACCGCCCCCTGGGGCCGTTTGGCCACTTCGAACTCTGCATCTGAATTCCTTACCTCTGAATATTGATGTACTCTTCCCGTTATGAATTTTGGCCTCCAAAGTGCATCGGCCGATGCACAAAAGTGACCGTTTCGGTCCAGCTTTTTTGTGGAACGTGTCATAAGTGTGTACAACATGGTTTAGCGATCGAACTGGTGTTTTGACAAGTTGGAGTGTCGACCGACCTGCCCCATACTTGTTTTGGGGTATACTGAAATCAGTGATAAAAACAAATTAAGTGTAGGGGTTCTACTGGGCAAAATACCAGCAGAACCAAAACTTTTTATTCAATTCAAATTTTCTTAGGCACATGTTACATTGATGAAGGGAAAAATGATTAGAAAATAAATCTAAGTCCCTAACTTATTAGTGAACTAGTAATCTGTGGGGATGGAGGGTCAAAGAGATCCTCTCTCTTGATTGCCTGGGCTAATCCCTTGATCTTCACATTAGTGCTAATGCGAAGATCATTGAAGTTGTCCGCTAGAACCAAGCATGCCATTCTCTCCTCTACTACCCGCTCTAATAGCTTAGTGTGCTTTCCTTAAGCCGAGCGACTATGCGTAGCAGCTTCTCCATGTCGCCCTCTTCATCCTCCTCCTGGAAGTGGCCTGGAGGGCCGGAGATGGACGGCGGGTTGCTGGTCCGCCGGACCGACTTGCGAGACTCCTCTGTCTCAAGGGATCTGCGTGTCTCCCTCCGCTCCTCGGTGGTGAGAGGGGGAACGAGCACCTTGCCAATTCCCAGTCCACCATGCGCCCTCTAAAGGCGCATCCATGTTGGCGTTGACGGCGAGTATGAGATGGTGTTGCCCGTACTTGTGTCGCCGTCGGTGGCGGAGGCGATGGCCTTCTTCACCCCCAATTGGCCGGTGGTTGGCCTTTTGGGCGTCACTGGTCGCGCCGCTGACTTGTTCAGGTTGCGGCGAGGAGACATCGATCGGGCGATGCTCCGCATCCGCTCTGAGCTCCATGCCCCGGTCGGCCGACCCCCCCTAGGGGTGGTTGGCAGCGCAGGCGGAGGTGCCATGGCAAGAGGGGCGACGTCGAGGACCTCGACAGCCATGACGTGGGTGTTGATGTAGTCTTGGACCTTGGAGGGGCTTCCATCGACGGGAACGAGTGGCATCTTACCATTGTTTCTTGGTGGAGCCATGGAGGTGATCAAGGTGGGTGTGAAGGAGTGCTAGGAGTGGTGCTGGTGCTGCTGGTTGTGAAGGAAAGCAAGGTGGAAGGAGGAAGAAGAAGGAGAGGGGGTTAAGAAGGAGAAACCCAATGTGCAGAGCCTTCGTTCTCGCTCGGATTGTGATGAAACCGAAGGGGAACGTTGGCCCAATGTTCCTGTGCAATGGGGGCTTTGAACGAGTTCGAACCACGGTCGGCCGACCACTTTTTGAATGTTATGGTCCGACCGAGCCAGGTTCTAATCTTGTTCGGGTCTAGTGAGCCAAGCCGTGAAGTCTCGGGCTGATTGGCCCAAAACAACGGTCGGCTGACCACCTTTAGAGGCCAAATGGGCCGACCTTTTTCGAGGGGGGAGTCAAGGCTAAATCTAAGCTATTTCTAAGGTCATTCTTGAAATTTGAACAAAAAAGTTAAAACATATAGATTTTAGTTCTAATTTGGATCGAGAACAAAATCTATCATATCAATTTCTTGTTCAGGAGTTTCATGCTCATGGAAAAATTTAAGACGTCGACCATTTACCTTAAAGATTTTGCCATCGTCATCCTAGAGTGTGATTGCCCCGTGAGTCGCGGCGTTGACGACAAGGTATGGTCCTTCCCATTTCCTTCTTAATTTTCCGTGACCGAAGAGCTTGAATATTGAGTTGAATAACAGGACCTTGTCTCCTGGCTTGAATTCCTTGACCTTGATCCACTTGTCATGCCATTTCTTGGTTCTCTCCTTGTATATCCTGGCATTGTGATATGCTTTCTCTCTCCATTCTTCTAATTCAGAGATTTGCATTTTCCTGAACTTTCCAGCAACTGGCAAATCCATATTCCATTTGTTGATTGCCCAATGTGCTTTGAACTCTAATTCCACAGGCAAATGGCATGTATTCCTGTATTCAAGTTGGTATGGTGTCATACCAATTGGAATCTTATATGTGGTCCGATATGCCCAAAGTGCCTCTGGTAGCTTATGCTTCCAAGTCATACCCATCTCATCCACGGTCTTCTGCAGAATGTTCTTGATTTGTTTGTTGGATGTTTCTGCTTGACCACTTGTTTGACGATGGTACGGAGTTGCAACATTGTGCCGGATTCCTTGATTAGTGAGGAACTACCGGAAGCCTTTGTCAATGAAGTGAGATCCCCCGTCACTTACGACTAACTTTTTGGGGTTCCAAATCTGGGGAATATCACTTCATGGAACATTCTCTTTGAATTGGCTACATCAGCTTTGCGGTAGGGTAATGCTTCTACCCATTTGGACACGTAGTCCACCGCTACTAAGATATACTCGTACCCTTTCGATGGAGGAAAGGGCCCCATGTAGTCGATGCCCCATACATCAAAGAGCTTGACTTGTAGGTTGTTAGTGAGTGGCATAACATCTCTGGCATTGATGTTCCCGTGCTTCTGGCACCTTGCACAACTTCTAACATAGTCATGGGTGTCCTTGTACATGGTTGGCCAGAAGAACCCACTTTACCAAATCTTAGCATGAGTTCTGAATGCTCCATAGTGACCTCTGTATTCTGCTCCATGGCATCTTTCCATAATCTTGATTGCCTCCTCCATAGGTACGCATCTTCTTAGCAATCCATCATTGCATACTCTATAGAGGTATGGCTCATCCCAGAGATGCACTCGACTCTCCTGAACTAGTTTCTTCATATCTGCCCCTGGTGGGACATGGCCTACAACCATAAAGTTGACTATGTTTGCATACCAGGGGTTCAAGTCTGTTATCTCGAGGAGTGTGTTATCTCTGAGGAATTCATCGATGGGTAAATTCTGTGCTTCTTTGAATTGCATTCTAGACAAATGATCGGCAACAGAATTTTCTACTCCCTTTTTATCTTTTATTTCTAGATCAAATTCTTGGAGTAGAAAGATCCATTTTATTAAGAGTGGTTTAGCATCTTTCTTAGTGAGCAAGTACTTAAGAGCAGCATGATCTGTGTAGACAATAACTTTTGCTCCTACTAAGTAAGTGTTGACGGTAATTAAGAGATATTTTGTCACTATCAAAATACTGTCAACATCCTCATATTCAAAAGAAAACAAGCATAACCTGAACATATTGTGCCAAATAACTAGTTCCACATGTCCCATTACTATTTGATGCCGATAATGACAAATGAGAACATTTGGGAGCTAGTGGGCCCACATAGGGGGGTCGGCCGACCACCCTGTGGGGCCACTAGGCCTCCCAAGCCTCCATGATCCAAGATCCACCCTTTAGAACACTCTCTACCCTTCGATCCAAGTGCAGCTCTTCTCAATGGCTCAGATTTACATCACAAGGATCCATGGGCCCACATCAAGGAGGTTAATGTGACAACTCAACTCAGAACCGACATCCAAGGCATATGACAGGTGGGACCACTGGCCAGGAGCCAGAGGTGGGCCATGGACCACTATATGTGGTCGGCCGACCTAATGGTGGGGCCCACAAGGCCACCACTTGGCCTCTTACCAGTGGGCCACCATCTAGAAGGTGCAGGAGGGCCCATAGGCCAATATGGGTGGTCGGCCGACCACCCGTATGGCGGTTACACCTCCCCAACCGCCTCACTCACTTCCCACATGATGGAAATCATCAACCTTGATCCTTAGGTGGTTCTAAAGTCGGTTGGATCCAACGGTGGTTGATGAAGGTGACGCGGATCACTGATGTGGCACCAGACTAGCCCCTAGTCTACCTCTAGCTATAAATAGACCCCTAGAGCTCCCTTCTCATTCATGCCTCATTGGAGAAACACTACTCCTTAGTCTCTTAGCAGAACTCTCTAGTAGTGTTATGCTGGTTGGAGGAGAGTGAAGGAAGTCTTCTGGAGAAAGCCTCAGGCCTGTCGGGAATCTTCTCTGGAGTTCTTCCTCAGCAGATGCGAGTCTCTTGTAAGTTTAGTACTTGTAAGTGACTTCTTCTAATTTCTTTATAGTATTTAGTATTCTAAATCTGGTTTAGCTATTATACACTTTTCCTGCTTATTCATCGCTTTGCTCAAAGTAAAGTTCTTTAATCTTTGGCCAAGGTTAAAGTAGTAAGAGAAGTGTAGACGTGGTGTGTAGGCTAGATCTTACCTTTGTAAACCGCTTATCGCGCGGATTGTTTGTGGATGCTAGTAGAAAGTGACAACTCTATCTAGCCTTTGTAATCCACCACGCATGTCAGATAAGTTCTTAAAAGGTAGGGCTTCAATACAACTTGACGGCGCGGTCCGGTTAGAGTTTTTCTCTCTTTCTGATCTATCCCGTCGCCTCCTGCAAGAGAAAGGTTGATAAAGCCAGTTTAACTAGCTATACCTTGTTAGATTACTTTTCTATAGCGAACCTCTCTACCCAGTTATCATAGTCTCCCTTGATCGATCATAGGACATAACCATATTGCTAGTTGACTCACTTCTCGTTCCCTGTGGAAAATACGATACCTGGAATACTCGCGGTGAAAGCTACCTTGACAACCGTACGCTTGCGGTCTTCTTTTCCATTTGCCACCTTTGGACACCCACTCATGAGATTCCTTGATGGATCTCTTGATGGGAGTCTTAAGGGTCATCTTAGGAGTATCATCAAGCTCTCGATTCCGCTAACCAACTCCACAAACACCATGATGGAATCACTCCCAAAATCTAACCCCATAGAGGAAATGATGGTTGCATCTCTCCTAGAATCATCTCATCTTGATCTAGAAGAAGAAGCTGAAGATTTCGTCCAGGAAGAAGATGATCTAGAGGAACCCATATATCTGGAGAAATCCGAGCCACCATCTAAGCCCTCTGTAGAACTTAAACCCCTTTTAGCTGGTTTAAAGTATGCCTTTCTAAATGAAGATCTTGAGGCCCCTGTGATCATCAGTGACAAACTCTCTCCTGAAGAGTCTTATAAGCTCATCACCATCTTAGAAAAGCATCAGTCAGTCTTAGGCTATTCTCTTCAAGATCTTAAGGGCATTAGTCCCACTCTTTGCACAAATCGCATCCCCATAGAACTTGAGGCTCTTCCTTCCAGAGAGCCTCAACGTAGACTGAACAATGCAATGAGAGAAGTAGTAAAGAAGGAGGTCTTAAAACTCATGCACGCGGGGATCATCTACCACGTCCCTCACAGTGAATGGGTTAGCCCTGTGCAAGTTGTGAATAAGAAGGGAGGTATGACGGTCGTTCGAAATGACAAGAACAAGTTGATTCCTCAACGAACCGTCACGGGTTAGAGAATGTGTATAGATTACCGAAAATTTAATAAGGCTACAAAGAAAGATCACTTCCCGCTACCCTTCATTGATGAGATGTTGGAGCGGCTTGCAAAGCATTCTTTCTTTTGTTTCCTTGATGGTTATTCGGGATATCATCAAATACCAATCCACCCCGATGATCAAAGTAAGACTACATTCACATGCCCCTATGGAACATATGCATACAGGCGAATGTCATTCGGCCTATGTAATGCTCCTGCTTCTTTCCAGAGGTGCATGATGTCCATTTTCTCCGATATGATCGAAGAAATCATGGAAGTTTTCATGGACGACTTCTCTGTCTATGGAAAGACTTTCGATGATTGTCTTGAGAATTTGGACAGAGTCTTACAGAGATGTGTAGAAAAGCACTTAGTCCTGAACTGGGAGAAATGTCACTTCATGGTTCGCGAAGGCATAGTGCTAGGGCATAGAGTGTCCGAACGTGGGATAGAAATGGATAGAGATAAAATAGAAGTTATAGAGTAGCTTCCACCTCCCACGAATGTCATGGGAATCCGCAGTTTCCTTGGGCACGCAGGCTTTTATAGGCGGTTTATTAAAGATTTCTCTCAAATTGCCCGTCCTTTAACAAACCTGCTAGCTAAGGATGCACCCTTTGACTTCACTGATGAGTGCCTAGATGCCTTCTATATTCTCAAGAAAGCACTCATCTCAGTTCCAATCATTCAACCCCCTGATTGGATGCTTCCCTTTGAAATAATGTGTGATGCTAGTGATTATGTTGTCGGTGCGGTACTAGGCCAAACCAAAGATAAGAAGCATCATGCTATTTCATATGCTAGCAAAACCTTAACATGGCCATAGCTAAACTATGCAACAACTGAAAAAGAGTTGTTGGCTGTAGTGTTTGCTATAGACAAGTTTAGATCTTACTTAGTAGGAGCAAAAGTTATTGTCTACACAGATCATGCTGCTCTTAAGTACTTGGTCACTAAGAAAGATGCTAAACCACTCTTAATAAAATGGATCTTTCTACTCCAAGAATTTGATCTAGAAATAAAAGATAAAAAGGGAGTAGAAAATTCTGTTGCCGATCATTTGTCTAGAATGCAATTCAAAGAAGCACAAAATTTACCCATCGATGAACTCCTCAGAGATAACACACTCCTCGAGATAACAGACTTGAACCCCTGGTATGCAAACATAGTCAACTTTATGGTTGTAGGCCATGTCCCACCAGGGGCAGATGTGAAGAAACTAGTTTAGGAGAGTCGAGTGCATCTCTGGGATGAGCCATACCTCTATAGAGTATGCAATGATGGATTGTTGAGAAGATGCGTACCTATGGAGGAGGCGATCAAGATTATGGAAAGATGCCATGGAGCAGAGTACAGAGGTCACTATGGAGCATTCATGACTCATGCTAAGATTTGGTAAAGTTAGTTCTTCTGGCCAACCATGTACAAGGACACCCATGACTATGTCAGAAGGTGTGCAAGGTGACAGAAGCACGGGAACATCAATGCCAGAGATGTCATGCCACTCACCAACAACCTACAAGTCGAGCTCTTTGATGTATGGGGCATCGACTACATGGGGCCCTTTCCTTCATCAAAAGGGTATGAGTATATCTTAGTGGCGGTGGACTATGTGTCCAAATGGGTAGAAGCATTACCCTACCGCAAAGCCGATGTAGCCAATTCAAAGAGAATGTTCCATGAAGTGATATTCACCATATTTGGAACCCCAAAGTTAGTCATAAGTGACGGGGGATCTCACTTCATTGACAAAGGCTTCCGCCAGTTCCTCACTAAACAAGGAATCCAGCACAGTGTTGCAACTACATACCATCCTCAAACAAGTGGTCAAGCAGAAACATCCAACAAATAGATCAAGAACATTCTGCAGAAGACCGTGGATGAGATGGGTACAGCTTGGTACCACAAGCTACCAGAGGCACTTTGGGCATATAGGACCGCATACAAGAATCCAATTGGTATGACACCATACCAACTTGTATACAGGAAGACATGCCATCTTCCTGTAGAATTGGAATTCAAGGCACATTGGGCAATCAAGAGATGGAACATGGATCTGCCAGTTGCTGGAAAGTTTAGGAAGATGCAAATCTCTAAAGTAGAAGAATGGAGAGAGAAAGCATATCACAATGCTAGGATATACAAGGAGAGAACCAAGAAATGGCATGACAAGAGAATTAAGGTCAAGGAATTCAAGCCAGGGGACAAGGTTTTATTATTCAATTCAAGATTCAAGCTCTTCGGTCATGGGAAGCTTAGAAGCAAATGGGAAGGGCCGTACCTCGTCGTCAACGCCGCGTCTCATGGAGCAATCACACTCTAGGATGATGACGGCAACATCTTTAGGGTAAATGGCCAACGTCTCAAAATTTTCTATGAGCATCAAATTCGTGAACAAGAAATTGATATGATAGATTTTGTTCTTAATCCAAATTAGAGTTAAAATCTACATGTTTTAATTTTTTTTGTTCAAATTCCAAGAATGACCTTAGAAATGGCCTAGACTTAGCCCTGACTTCCCCCTCGTGAAAGATTGGCCCATTTGGCCTCTAAAGGCAGTCGACCGATCGTCGTTTTGGGCCAAACGACCCAAAACTTCACGCCTTGACTCACCTGACCCGAACATGTTCAGAACCTGGCTCGGTCGGTCGATAGCTTTCAAAAAGCGATCGACCGATCGTGGTTCGAACTCGTTCAAACATCCTGTTGCACAGAAACGTTGGGCCAACGTTCTCCTTCAATTTTCATCGCGATCCGAGCGAAAATGAAGGCCCTGAACATTGTTTCTCTTATTCTTAAACCCCTCTCCTTCTTCTTCCTCCTTCCACCTTGCTTTCTTTCACAACCAGCAGCACCATCATCACCCCTTGCAATCCTTCACACCTCCTTGATCACCACCATGGCAAAGCACCACTCGTTCCTTTCGACGGAAGCCCTTCCAAGGCTCAAGACACCATCAACGCCGACGCCATGGCCGCCGAGATCCTCGACATGACTCCCCTGGCCATGACACCACCGCCGACAGAGCCAACAACCCCTAGGGGGTTCGGCCGACCGGCTCCTAGAAGTCAGAGCGAATGCGGAGCATCGCCCGATCAATGTCTCCGCGCCGCAACCTCAACAAGCCTGCGGCGCGACCAGTGATGCCCAAAAAACCGACCACTGGCCAATTGGGGGTGAAGAAGGCCCCCGTCTCCTCCAACAATGGCGACACGAGCACGGGCTACACCCACTCCTACTCGCCATCGACACCGCCATGGATGCGCCTCTAGAGGGCTCATGGTGGACCAGGCAGAGGCAAGGTGCTCATCCCTCCTCTCACCTCCGAGGAGCGGAGGGAGGGGGTGCGCAGATCCCTTGAGACGGAGGAGTCCCACAATCTGTCCAGCGGACTAGCAACCCGCCGTCCATCTCCGGCCCTCCAGGATAGTTCGAGGATGAATATGAAGAAAGTGACATGGAGAAACTGCTTCGCATAGTCGCGCGACTTAGGGAGAACAATACCAAGTTAGCAGAATGTGCAGCGGAGGAGAGGATGGCGCGCCTAGATCTTGAGGATAGCTTTAATGATTTTCGCATTAGCACTAATGCGAAGGTCAAGCGTCTAGCCCAGGCAATCAAGAGAGAAGATCTCTTTGCCCCTCCGTCTCCATATATCACTAGTTCACCAATAAGATAGGTACTTAGGTTTATTTTCCTTTTATTTCGTGCATTTCCCTTTCATTAATGTAATGTGTGCCTACAAAAGTTTGAATTGAATAAAAATGTTTGCTTCTGCTGGTATTTTGCCCAGCAGAACCCCTGCATTTGATGTTTCTCTGTCACTGAATTCAGCATGCTCCGAAACAAGTATGGGGGAGGTCGGTCGACACTCCAACTTGTCAAAACACCAGAATACCCACTGAATCATGTTGTACACATCCATGACACGTTTCATAAAAAAATTGGACCAAAATGGCCACTTTTGTGCATCGGCCGATGAACTTTGGAGGCCGGTATTCAGAATAGACAGAGAAATGCAATATCCAGAGGTAAGCGATCTGAATACAGAATTCAAAGTAGCCAAACGGCCCCAGGGGGCGGTCGGCCGACCGCACATGTAGGGCCTGGACCCACCAACTAGCATCCTTTCGACTTCAAACACCTATCCTGACTGGTTTGCAACGTCTCTCCCCTTTTCCTCTATGTTTTACATTTATTTTCTTATTTTCTCTTTCAAAAAAAATTAAAAATAATTTATTCATAAAAATTATCACTTAGTTTAATTTCCTTTTTAATATTGAATAAAACAAGAGTCCGCATCTAAAAAAAATTATTAAAATTTTGAAAAGTGACATGATCTATGACATTTGAAGGGTAAAAGCGTCATAAACACAAAGTCTTGCTTTTTGATTATACTAGTGGGAAAATACTTTGATAGGAAGATCATATGGACTAAGTTGTTGTTTAATGTGATATAGTATCGGCTCATGATTCATACCCTTTCTATTTAAAGTTCTTGGAGATTTGTTTTTTTGAAAATGTCGTAGAACCATTATGTCACTACTCCTCTATAGTGAGAAAAATCCTAACAAAGCCATAAATGCTTATGCAAGTTCAAAACATTCCTCATATGCTTCTTGTAATTACTTTGAGTTTGGTCAAACCTTATGACCCTTGTTGAGAATTATGTCATAGTTCAAAGATCAAGATCACGTACACGCCACATACTTTTCGCTGCTTCTACACTGGAAGTACGCAAAAACATGTCTTTCATTCACATGATCCATGTTCATCCAATAAATACTCTAGAAATAAATGTTATTATCTCTTTCAAAATTCCTCAAGAGATATGGCTATGATGAAAAATAATGATGAGCAAAGCTCTTTGTTCAAAAAAAATCAATGATGATAGCCATGTCTCAAGTAATCCTAAAGTTATAGAGATCATCTACATAGTTAAGGAGTACATCTTAGCCATCTACCATTTCTCCACACACATGCACATCTTGATCTAGGATTATGACATTCTTCTCCTTGGATCCTTGTTTTGACTTTACAATATAAGTGATGCAAGTTTGCTATACTGTTCATCCCTACCTAAGCTCCAGATAAGCCATTTAGAAATAGGGAGATACAAAGAAGGCAACCTCTTTATGCCTTGGTAAGGAAACATACACTTTGAGTGACTTAGAGTACTATATGAGGAGTAAGATGTCTTATGAGATTTCTTTTGGAAAATTTATCAAAAATTCCAAGTACTAAAATATGAAGTGGGAAGATGACTTTGCCTTGAGAACTGTTCCATTTCTCAACTTCTTAAGGATATATGTTTGCCAGTGCCACATATCCCATTGGTATGACAAAATGTCTTGAGTGAATCTTTATGCTTGCTTTATACTTTGAATAGCATAGACTTGTTATCTTTTAACCTTTACTCGAGGACGAGCAAAGAGGTAAGTATGGGGGATCTTGTTGACGGTAATTAAGAGCTATTTTGTCACCATCAAAATACCGTCAACATCCACATATTCAAAAGAAAACAAGCATAACCTGAACATATTGTGGCAAATAACTAGTTAGACATGTCCCATGACTATTTGATGCAAATAATGACAAATGGGGACATTTGAGAGCTAGTGGGCCCACATAGGGGGTCGACCGACCACCCTGTGGGGCCACTAGGCCTCCCAAGCCTCCATGATCCAAGATCCACCCTTTAGAACACTCTCTACCCTTGGATCCAAGTGCATCTCTTCTCAATGGCTCAGATTTACATCACAAGGATCCATGGGCCCACATCAAGGAGGTTAACGTGACAACTCAACTCAGAACCAACATCCAAGGCATATGACAGGTGGGACCAGTGGCCAGGAGCCAGAGGTGGGCCATGGACCACTATATGTGGTCGGCCAACCTAATGGTGGGGCCCACAAGGCCACCACTTGGCCTCTTACCAGTGGGCCACCATCTAGAAGGTGCAGGAGGGCCCATAGGCCAGTATGGGTGGTCGGCCGACCACCCATATGGCGGTTACACCTCCCCAACTGCCTCACTCACTCCCCACATGATGGAAATCATCACCCTTGATCCTTAGGCGGTTCTGAAGTCGGTTGGATCCAACGGTGGTTGATGAAGGCGACGTGGATCGCTAACGTGGCACCAGAGTAGCCCCTGCTCTACCTCTAGCTATAAATAGACCCCTAGAGCTCCCTTCTCATTTATGCCTCATTGGAGAAACACTACTCCTTAGTCTCTTAGTGGAGCTCTCTAGTAGTGTTATGCTGGATGGAGGAGAGTGAAGGAAGTTTTCTGGAGAAAGCCCCGGGCCTATCGGGAATCTTCTCTGGAGTTCTTCCTCAGTGGATGCGAGTCTCTTGTAAGTTTAGCACTTGTAAGTGACTTCTTCTGAGTTCTTTATAGTATTCAGTATTCTAAATCTGGTTTAGCGGTTATACAACTTTTCACGCTTGATCACTGCTTTGCTTTGAGTGAAGCGCTTTAATCTTAGGCCAAGGTTAAAATAGTAAGATAAGTGTAGACGTGGTGTCTAGGCTAGATCTTACCTTTGTAAACTGCTTATCGCGTAGATTGTTTGTGGATGCTAGTAGAAAGTGACAGCTCTATCTAGCCTTTGTATTCCACCACACGTGTTAGATAAGTTCTTAAAGGGTAGGGCTTCAATACAACTTGACGGCATGGTCCGGTTAGAGTTTTGCCCTCTTTCTGATCTATCCCGTCGCCTCCTGCAAGAGAAGGGCTCATAAAGCCAGTATAACCAGCTATTCCTTATTAGATTACTTTTCTATAGCGAACCTCTCTACCGGGTTATCATAGTCTCCCTGATCCATCATAGGACATACCCGTATTCCTAGTTAACTCACTTCTCGTCCCCTGTGGAAATACGATACCTAGAATACTCCCGGTGAAAGCTACCTTGACAACCGTACGCTTGTGGTCTTCTTTTCCGTTTGCCACCTTTGGTGTCAACAGTAAGATCTAAATTTGTCTATTGCAAACACCACAGCCAATATCTCTTTTTCAGTTGTTGCATAGTTTAGCTGTGGCCCTATTAAGGTTTTGCTAGCATATGAAATAGCATGATGCTTCTTATCTTTGGTTTGGCCTAGCACCGCACCAACAGCATAATCACTAGCATCATACATTATTTCAAAGGGAAGCTTCCAATCAGGGGGTTGAATGATTGGAGCTGAGATGAGTGCTTTCTTGAGAATATGAAAGGAGTATAAGCACTCATCACTAAAGTAAAAGGGTGCATCCTTGGCTAGCAGGTTTATTAAAGGAATGGAAATTTGAGGGAAATCTTTGATAAACCGCCTATAGAAGCCTACGTGTCCAAGGAAGCTACGAATTCCCTTGACATTCGTGGGAGGTGGAAGCTGTTCTATTACTTCTATCTTAGCTCTGTCCACTTCTATCCCACGTTCGGATACTCTATGTCCTAGCACTATGCCTTCGCGAACCATGAAGTGGCATTTCTCCTAGTTCAGGACTAAGTGCTTTTCTTCACATCTCTATAAGACTATGTCCAGATTCTCAAGGCAATCATCGAAAATCTTTCCATAGACGGAGAAGTCGTCCATGAAAACTTCCATGATTTCTTTGATCATATCGGAGAAAATGGACATCATGCACCTTTGGAAGGATGCAGGAGCATTGCATAGGCCGAAAGACATTTGCCTATATGCATATGTTCCATAGGGGCATGTGAAGGTAGTCTTACTTTGATCATCAGGGTGGATTGGTATTTGATGATATCTCGAATAACCATCAAGGAAACAAAAGAAAGAATGCTTTGCAAGCCGCTCCAACATCTCATCGATGAAGGGTAACGGGAAGTGATCTTTCTTTGTAGCCTTATTAAGCTTTCGGTAATCTATACACATTCTCCAACCCGTGACGGTTCGTTGAGGAATCAACTCGTTCTTGTCATTTCGAACGACCGTCATACCTCCCTTCTTATGCACAACTTGCGCAGGGCTAACCCATTCACTGTGAGGAATGGGGTAGATGATCCCTGCGTGCAAGAGTTTCAAGACTTCCTTCTTTACTACTTCTCTCATTGCATTATTCAATCTACGCTGGGGCTCTCTAGATGGAAGGGCCTCAGGTTCTATGGGGATGCGATGTGTGCAAAGAGCGGGACTAATGCCCTTAAGATCTTGAAGAGAATAGCCTAAGACTGACTAGTGCTTTTCTAAGACGGTGAGGAGTTTGAAGGACTCTTCAGGGGAGAGTTTGTCACTGATGATCACAGGGGCCTCAAGATCGTCATTTAGAAAGGCATACTTTAAACCAGCTGGAAGGGTTTTAAGTTCTATAGAGGGCTTAGATGGGGGTTCAGATTTCTCCAGATCTATGGGTTCTTCTAGATCGTCTTCTTCCTGGTTGAAATCTTCGGCCTCTTCTTCTAGATCAAGATGAGATGATTCTAGGAGACATGTAACCATCACTTCCTCTATGGGGTCAGATTCTGGGAGTGATTCCGTCATGGTGTTTATGGAATTTGTGAGTGGAATTGAGAGTTTGATGTTACTCCCAAGATGACCCTTAAGACTTCCATCAAGAGATCCATAAAGAAATCTCATGAGTGGATGTCCAATTAACAAGTCGATTTTCTCTATATCAAATATGAAGAAATTCAAGATGATATTGACTTTGTTAATTAGCATAGGAATGGTCTGTGCAATACCACAACTCTCAATCAATTGTCCTGAAGGAAGCTTCAAGAACTTATTGGTTGGAGTTAGATCTACATTTCCTAGGTTAGCACTAGCTAATGACTTAGACATAATGCTAACTCCTACGTCAGGATCGTAAAGAGAGTCTAACTTTGCTCTATTGATTTGACAAGGAATGGTTGTAGAGGAAGAAAGAATTCGAATTTTCTCGAATGAAGATTCGGCCTCTTCTAACCACTCATTGCTCATGATAGAAGCTAGCTCTTGAACCGTCTCCTGGAGATAGGCGTCCTCTATGCGACTAGGAATGTGAAGGTTCGGAGCTTTTTGAGCAGAAGACTTCTTTTGCACAGATTGATTCAAGGCATTTCCAAAATCGGAAAATAAATCAGCCTCGATATCAAGGGGGAAGTCCAAGGGATGAATTTCTTATTCCCTTGGTGGTTCAGGTTCGATAGCCGGATCTTGAGATGTAGAGGGAAGAGTTTTGGCTATCGATGTTGTTTCTATTCTGGGGGCTGGTTTTTGTTCTTCCGCTGGTTCTTCATAATATACGTTAGTATACAGGGTGTTATCAAGAATCTTTGTGAGAAGACTCTTCCCTGCACTAACGGGTAAACACAGGAAGGCTCCCCTGGAAGATATGTCAAGGAGTTGTGCAGACTCTTTGCTAAGACCGCCATAAAAATGTTGTAACATTGTAGGCTCGGTTATAGCGACATCAGGGCCTGAAGATACTAGATCTACAAGACGGGCCCATGCTTCACCTAGAGGTTCTTTCTCTGTTTGCAAGAAGTTGATGACCTCTTTTCGAAGACGAATGACACAAGGGATAGGGGAGAATGCTAAACAAAATTTAGGTAACAATTTTCCCCATTCTCCCTTCGCGTCATCTACGTGGCGAGTGTACCATCGTTTGGCTATTCCCATCAAAGAGAACGGAAATAGCTTCCACATAAGGGTACCTGGCCTCATCCCTTAGATGTGGCACATGAACAAAGTTGTTCAAAGTCACGTATATGAGTATAGGGATTCTCGTCTTCGTCCCCAAAAAATGGTTTTTCCTGAACCATTGCTATGAGACTTGGGCGAAGCTCATAACGAACGGCCAAAACGGCCTGAGATGATTTAGGTGGCTCCAAGCTAGCGCCCGTTGGAGCACCATATTCGAAAAGTGGGGTTTGATCCATATGTGTATGTGGAATGAAAGGATGAAATCAAACAAAGATAAAATAGGACCAAAGGATACTAGTTAAAACAGCTATCGTTCCCCGGCAACGATGCTAGAAAGCTTGTTAACACCAATGGTGGCAAACGGAAAAAAGACCGCAAGCATACGGTTGTCAAGTGTAGCTTTCACCGAGAGTATTCCAGGTATCGTATTTTCCACAGGAAACGAGAAGTGAGTTAACTAGGAATATGGTTATGTCCTATGATGGATCAAGGGAGACTATGATAACTGGGTTGAGAGGTTCGATATAGCATAGATATCTAACAAGGTATAGCTGGTTATACTGGCTTTATCAGCCCTTCTCTTGCAGGGGGTGACGGGATAGATCAGAAAGAGGGCAAAAACTCTAACCGGACCGCGCCGTCAAGTTGTATTGAGGCCCTACCTTTTAAGAACTTATCTGACACACGTGGTGGAATACAAAGACTAGATAGAGCTGACACCTTCTACTAGCATCCACAAACAATCTGCACGATACGCAGTTTACAAAGGTAAGATCTAGCCTAGACACCATGTCTACACTTATCTTACTATTTTAACCTTGGCCTAAGATTAAAGTGCTTCACTCAAAGCAAAGCAGTGATCAAGCGTGAAAAGTTGTATAACCGCTAAACCAGATTTAGAATACTGTATACTATAAAGAACCAGAAGAAGTCACTTACAAGTGCTAAACTTACAAGAGACTCGCATCCGCTGAGGAAGAACTCCGGAGAAGATTCCCGACAGACCCGAGGCTTTCTCAAGAAGAAGTCCCTCACTCTCCTCCAATTAGCATAACACTACTAAAGAGCTCCGCTAAGAGACTAGAGAGTAGTATTTCTCAAATGAGGCATGAATGAGAAGAGAGCTCTAGGGGTCTATTTATAGATATAGGTAGAGTAGGGGCTACTCCGGTGCCACGTCAGTGATCTGCGTCACCTTGATCAACCACCGTTGGATCCAACCGACTTCAGAACCGCCTTAGGATGAAGGGTGATGATTTCAACCATGTGAGGAGTGAGTGAGGAGGTTGAGGGGGTTGAAACCGCCATAGGGACGGTCGACCGTCCGCCCTACTGGCCTGTGGGTCCCCTCTGCTCCTTCTAGATGGTGGCCCACTGGTCAGGGGCCAAGTGGGGCCTTGTGGGGCCCACCTATAGGTCGGCCGACCACATATAGGGGTCTGTGGCCCACCTTTGTGTCTTGGCTGCTGGTCCCACCTGTCATATGCGTTGGATGTTGGTTCTGGGTTGATTGTCACGCTTATCTCCTTAATGTGGGCCCATGGATCCTCGTGATGTGAATCTGAACCGTTGGGAGAAAACACACTTGGATCCAAGGGGTAGAGAGTGCTCTAGAGGGTGGTTCTTGGATCATGGAGGCTTGGGAGGCTTAGTGGCCCCACATGGTGGTCGGCTGACCCCCTAAGTGGCCCCACTAGCTCCCAAAAGTCCCCATTTGTCATTACCTGCATCAAATAGTCAAGGGACATGTGGAACTAGTTATTTGGCACAATATGTTCAGGTTATGCTTGTTTTCCTTCGAATATGAGGATGTTGACGGTATTTTGATGGTGATAAGATAGCTCATATTTACCGTCAACAAGTACATACTACAATCTCAGGTCTAAGGACATAACATACATGATGTGAATAGAGACAATCTCTGGTCGGGTCTGTCCAGCCCCATGTGCTACATGTGCCCACATTATTAGTTTGACATCTCTATGTCCATGACTTGTGAAACATAGTCATCAACTAATAATATGTTGATCTAATATTTATGTGCATTCTAGCACGAACTCCGATCAGGGACAACTTTAGAATAACCATACAAGTAAAAGAGTTTCACAAGTAATTCACATAATTGATAATCGATACAAGTTGTATTTAATGGATATTCATTGAACTCATAACATGTCATGGATACAAGGAATACAATTATCTCTATGATTACCTCTAGGGCATACTCCCAATAGGATCAAGAGTTGGTTTAATGCTTTCATGCCTTAAAGATACACATGCTTTCAAATAAGATCTCATCTCCGGGTTAGATCAACTATTAAGACTTAAAACTTACTCATTTTACCTTCTACCATGGGGCTTGTAACCTTCACCTATGTCTTGAGCAGTTGAAAGATAGAACGGTCAAGTCAAGCGCCATGTTTCTTGCTCTTTGATCAACTGTAACTCCGGAGTTTTTGCAGATTTTCAAATAAAACTCAAAGATTCCTTGTATGACTCTCTCAAATCACTCTTTTGTGGTATTTCTGGATCCTTACCAAGGCATTGATGGTGTATGCCTTTCTTTCAAGATATGTGGTATTTGACATAGTGACATCTCTTTTCCTCTCACCCTACTTCTAATAAGGCTGTTGATATTTGGAGCTTATAGGTGGGAGATAGAGTATACATACTTATAAGACATTTATTGCATAGTCAAAATGTGGAACCAGAGGAACAAGTCAATAAGTCATATCAAGATGTGCATGTGTGGCGAATGAATGGTATATAGTGATGATGGTGGTAGTGATGAAAACAGTGGTGAAAGACTAATTCTACTTTTGCTCCTTTGAAGGAATACACACCTTTCTTGCACTTGAACCCTTTGAAGGAATGAGATGCTCGACATTTTTTTTTATTTATTTTTTTCACTCAGGTGGGTATCTTGTACCCCTAATTCTACTATCGGGCACTTGTCTATTTTTACCTCTCTTCTCACACTTTTTCTTTTCCGAGGTTGGCGGACACTTGCCCCTTTTTATTTCCTCGTCTCTCCTTTTTTTTCGAGCACTCATCCTTCTTGAGCAACAGAGCAAGTGGTAGTAAACAATATAACTGGAGTATTTATTTCACAGGTAAGAATAGGAACAGGAGAATCCTCTCCGGGTTAGGAGTAAAATAATTTTGGGTGGATCTAGAGATGGAAATGAGTGGATGTATGTGGATGCATACTTCTGGGATAGAAGCAGCGTGTATGTGTGGAGTGTAAGTGAATCTTGATTCAAACAACATGACTAACTCATGAGAGTCTACACAGCTTGACCACACTTGGCTTTTTATCTTAATGAGTCAAAAAGCCAGCTCGATTTGCTCGTTAGAAAGCTCGAGCCAGGCTTAAAAATATAAAATATAATATTTGTATTTATCAAAATCTTGATAAAATATATACAAAAGTTACACATCCAACTACCTTAAATCAAACAAAAAAATTAATATATGCTAACAATATAATAATATATTAAAGTATTACACTAGATATTCATGGTTGATACTTCATACTAACATAATGTGTTCATGCATATCTATTAAACCAAAACATAGAGTCATAATAATCCAAACTTTATAGGGTTATCACCGATCGTCAGCCAAATGTAAAGTATAAGACCTAGTATTACAGAAATAAATACAAGTTGTTCTGTTTTTTTTCTAAAAATGTGGCTCATTTGGCTCGCGGGCGGCTCACGAGCTAAAATATTTGCTCAGCTTGAGTCATTATCTTAACCAGCTATGAGCCAAGCGAGTCTAGTGTCTGTTCAAATCGAACCATGCGCTAAGCTGGAAGTTCGATTATTGAACAAAGCACATTACATAGATCGAACAATGAGAAGTGAGAGCAAAAGCTAAACTTATTTCCGTTTGCATTATGGGCACTAGATAAATGAAGGGACCGTTTGGGAGTGCTCCGCCGAGCGTATTTTTCAACGAGGATGATTCTTAGCTGATTCTATGAAGTGATTCTCTTAAACGAAGAGTCTGAGAGTTAAAAAAAAATAGCTTCACCTGATTCCATGAAGTGATTCTTCATGCTAATTTTAAGAGCTTATGCTAAACAATTAAAGAGAATCATTTTCATTCACAGAATCATATTACGAGTGAATTAGAGAGCATAGCTAGAGAATCAGGGAGCACAACTCTACTAAATAGATCTGCATAACTCAAAAGTCCCTTGCTCATGCTGCTAAAGCAAGGAAAGTGCATATTTTTAATTATATCAGGGACCCAGCAACCGATACTTACACGAAAAAACAAACCATCCGCAAGATCGATTTTCAGCTGAGCTGTGTCAGCCGTGGTTCGATGTTAGGACTGGAGCTTCCCTAAAAATTAGGGCCTCCGAATATTTCATCTAGCCATATAGTTATTACTTGTATCGTTTACATGTATCAATGCCTAAAAATACTAGGCTAGTCTGCAGCAAATAGGTACGTGCATGCGGACCGCCACCAGTCTTGCACCCTTTTTGGCCTCCTATCCATCGCTCCTCCCCCTTTGGTCGTAGGCTGCACGACGGGTGGGGAGGGAAAGCAGAGGAAGGGAGGAAGAGATCGTGGGCGACACACACGTAGGACGGCAATGGACAACGCGGAGGCGGAGGCCTTGAAGCCAATGAAGGCAACGTCGGACGGCGTGTTCCAGGGAGAGAACCCGCTACACTCGGCACTTCCGCTCGCCATCCTGCAAATTTGCATTGTCGTCGTGCTTACCGCGTTCTCGCCTTCATGCTGCGCCCCCTGCGGCAGCCGCGCGTCATCGCAGAGATCATCGTGAGTGCCTTGTCGTTGCCACCCACTGTGTGTTTATTTGATGAATAATGTTATTGCTTGGCTTGTTTCATTTCCCCAAAAAAAAATGATACACGTAATTAATTGATTATTACTATCCTACAACAATAATCAGGGCGGGATTCTTCTTGGCCCGTCGGCGGTGGGCCGCAGCACGGCATTCCTTAACACCGTGTTCCCGAAGCAAAGCCTGACGGTCCTTGATACCCTCGCCAACATCGGCCTCCTCTACTTCCTCTTCCTGGTCGGCCTTGAACTCGACCTCAGCGCCATACGCCGCACTGGGAGCACAGCCCTCGTCATCGCTGTCGCCGGGATTTCCCTTCCTTTCATCATGGGCATCGGCACCTCCTTTGTCCTCCAGCACACCGTCGCCCGCGGCGTGCCCACGGGGCCGTTCCTCGTCTTCATGGGTGTCGCGCTCTCCATCACTGCGTTCCCAGTGCTGGCGCGCATTCTCGCCGAGCTCAAGCTGCTCACCACCGACATCGGACGCATGGCCATGTCAGCTGCCGCCGTCAACGACGTGGTCGCGTGGATACTCCTGGCCCTCGCCATTGCTTTGTCAGGCAGCGGCTCCCCTCTTGTCTCGTTATGGGTGCTGCTAGCGGGAGCTGGCTTTGTCCTCGCGGCGTTCTTGTTGCTCCGCCCTGTCCTCACATGGATGGCGCGGCGATCTCCCGAAGGCGAGCCAGTGAAGGAGCTCTACATATGCGCGACTCTGGCCATCGTGCTTGCCGCCGGGTTCGCCACCGACACCATTGGCATCCACGCGCTCTTTGGCGCGTTCATCGTCGGCATCGTCGTTCCTAAGGACGGGCCCTTCGCCGGGATTCTCCTGGAGAAGGTGGAGGACCTCATATCTGGCCTATTCCTGCCGCTCTACTTCGTGTCCAGCGGCCTCAAGACGAACGTAATGACCATCAAGGGCGGTGACTCGTGGGCGCTCCTCGTCCTCGTCGTTGCCACCGCTTGCATAGGCAAGATCGGTGGCACGGTTATCGCGTCGCTCATTGTGCAGGTGCCGTTCCGTGACGCGCTCACGCTCGGGTTCCTGATGAATACCAAGGGGCTCGTGGAGCTCATCGTCCTCAACATCGGCAAGGACCGGCATGTCCTTAATGACGAGACTTTCGCCATCCTAGTGCTCATGGCGCTCATTACAACCTTCATCACGACACCGGTGGTGATGGCAATCTACAAGCCAGCACGGCGTGGGCCGCCGTACAAGAACAGGGCCGTCCAGCGCGCAAACCCACACGACGAGTTCCGCATGATGGCTTGCTTCCACAGCACACGCAACATACCCACCATCATCAACCTGATGGAGTCCTCGCGTGGCACAAGGAAGCGCGGCATCACCGTCTACGCCATGCACCTCGTGGAGCTCTCCGAGAGATCATCCGCCATCTCCATGGTCCACAAAGCGCGGCGCAACGGCATGCCATTCTGGAACAAGCGACGCAACGGCGACGGCGACGGAGACCAGCTCGTTGTCGCCTTTGAGACGTACCAGCAGCTGAGCCGCGTCTCAATCCGGGCCATGACGGCCATCTCCGACCTACAAACGATCCACGAGGACGTCGTCACCAGCGCGCACCAGAAGAGAGCCGCGCTCATCGTGCTCCCCTTCCACAAGCTCCACCAGATGGATGGCCACATGGAGTCTCTTGGCGACCAGTACCAGCACATAAACCAGCGCGTGCTCCACCACGCGCCCTGCTCCGTAGGTATCCTCGTCGACCGCGGCCTCGGTGGTGCCGCTCAGGTGGCTGCCAGCGATGTGTCCTACATCATCGTCGTCGTCTTCTTCGGAGGTCGCGACGACCGCGAGGCCCTGGCCTATGGCATGCGCATGGTCGAGCACCCAGGCATCGGGCTCCATGTGCTACGCTTCTTGATACAGCCGTCCTCCGGCGGCAGTGACCGCTCCACTGACGACGCGTTCCTTGAAGAGTTCCGCACCAAGGTGGCCAACGGGAACGATTCTGTCCGTTATGAAGATAAGCCAGCCGGTGGGAAAGAGGAAGTCGTGGAGGCCATCAAGGCAACAGGGCGATGCAACCTGTACCTTGTCGGGCAGGGCACGCCTTGCATGCCGCTGGTTGACTGGAGCACGGACTGCCCGGAGCTCGGGCCGGTCGGTATTTACCTGGCGCTGCCTGAATTCTCTACCGTAGCATCTGTGCTGGTTATGAAACAGTACGATCCGACGGCGAAGCACTACGACCTCGTTGAGGAGGTGGCTGACATAGCGGTGGACGTCGACACGCCGGGCCCCAGCAACAGGGGCACCAACACTAGCTTCCGTGCAGGGTGATACGTGCTGGTGTTAGAGGTATTATTAACGTGTCGAGACAGCAAAGTATGCAGCATGATTAGCATTGTGTAACGTAATCTGAAGTGGTACGGTGTATAAATGGATAGAGCGAGGTATAGGATCCCCTTGATCTGGAGTGTCCAATCGGTAGTCCAAACCAATACCTTTTCAAATCAAGATGTGATTCAGAAATATAAAGTTCAGTTTTTAATTAATCTCTAACAAATATACCTGTGCATATTACAAAAGGAAAAAAAAAATAAGGTTCGATATATGTGCACCACCACTGCAGCTGCATCGGCTTGACTTTTTATAGATGCAACAGTTGTGTTGCGAGCGGTGGTTAGTTGCAGCAGCAGCAATCATGACCGAACGAGTCTTGTCAATGGCTATGTTACATATGGATTTATTTTCCCCGTTCTATTAAATTGAAAAGGGTGACCATTATTACAATAATATAAATTAAGATTGGTCATAATATGCTATTTCTCTATTAACTCCTTATCGAATACAAACTCAACAATGATATATTGTTTTCTTTTGTTTTAAGGAGCGTAAATGTGACAGAGTTCCCTAATTCATACAATATCAAGTATAAGCACACACAATCACTTATACGAACCCGTAAGTCCGCCGAGTGTTCCGAAAGACCTCGTTAAATCACTAGACAATCAGGATCACAAGATTAAATAATACAAATCAAATACACAATGTTTTGCAGAGGAAATAATTTTACAATTGAGTTTACATTTGATAACACAAGTTTAAGTTTAAAACTGATTAACAAAACAATTTTGCTTTGAAATGATTATATAACATAAGTTGAAATATATTGCTAGCTTTAAGTGACATCCTCCAACAACAGCATAAGGATAAGAAGTTACTCTACTATCGAGTCACCGTGCCCACCGGTAGTTAGTTACACCAACCTTTGCAGGAAAAACCTTCACCTGCAATAGGGGTTAAAAACCCTGAGTATGGGGGTACTCAACAAGACTTACCCGACAAATAAATAGTGGTGAATATATAAGGTATGCTGGATATTGGGATTCAAGGTATGGTTTTGCCAACATCAAAGTTTTGCATAAACGAGCTTTTTATAAAACATTTGAAATTGATTCATCTCTCTTAAACCGTTACCCATATACCGATCGCAGTTTTGATCGATAACGTGGTAACAACCATGTCTATCAAAGCATCCAAGTATCCAGTTTAGGTTTCATTAACTACGATTAGGTAGTCAGAGCCATGTTTTCATATCCGAGGAACACGATGATTCGAACCGATTAATCCCACCTGGGGCTTCCTTATCATACGACATATGTAGCACTAAAGTTTGCATATGAAAACCTTTCTCCGGATCCCTCACCTAAGACCGGAGTCCCACCACCCGATAGCACAGTACACCTCCACCCTGCCCTACAAGCCAGGAGGGTACACACTACTCTCGCCATCTCTCCACTCCTAGTGTGGGTTAACCGTTCTCAGCATGGAATAGCCGGAGCCCAGCTTGCCGAAGTATGTGACCAGTACTCCAAAGTCGCGGCTCTTGGACATCCACAAGGTACGGTTCCTAATCGATACAGGCGGAAAGAACCTACTCGCAAGACTCCATGTCTTGTGGCTCACCAACACCGTGTCCGTCCGGTCTCAATTTATTACTCCCATCATTCTTTCCATCCATTCCGTAAACCACAAGTTCATGTGCTCAAAGGAGTATCCTCATAAAATTCACAGATGATAGGAAAACACCTGGTTTTTCCTATTGTAAGCATGGCTGAGCATTTATATCAAATTGTATTCCAACGGTATCAAGGAAAAGTATTGAATAATCAAGGTAGGCTATGCATCAATTAGGGTAACAACACTGGTTTACTGTTTGTTAAATGGTACTCGCTTGGCGAGTATCTCCGATTGACACTTGAACTCCGAGATTTATCCATCTTCTGGATCCAACCACCAAACATAATCTTGTGGATCGATTCACCAAACATCGTTTTTGGTTAGATCCGCCAAACACCGTCTTCGGGTTCGGCTTCACCATCATGTATGCATCTATCATACCTTAATGAGATGCAAGTACATGAATGCGGTGAATGGCAACATGTTAAGCAACTCAAAACAATCACAAGGTTACTTTACAAACAAGTACCCAAATCAACACAAAGTTATGCAAGACATAGGCACTTTTAGTTGAGTAATATCATCATCAAATATATCATGTGGACAATATTAAATATATCGACGTGATACACAATTAAAATTAAGTTAAACTATATCGAACATTGAGAAATCAAAATTTTACTATTAGGTTTAATCAGTCAAAATTAAGCTACAGCAAATAATTAAGATTCAGTTTCTGGACAGCAGCAAGGTACTTACTTGTTTTAATCATAACTGGAGTTTTAGGAATCTAAAAAAGGTGTTTTTAGTCTTTCTAGAAATATTAATAATTATCTTCATCTTTGGTATTATTCTCAAGCACAGCAAACATCATTTAGATCATCAAATTAAATGCACAAGCATAACAGTGCTTAAGGTCCAAACAGCAGGGTACAATTATAAATAGAAATCTGGTACCAACTTTAGAGGATCATATATAACTGGAGTTCTAGACCTCCAAAATTTGTGATATAAAACATTCTAGAAATCTTATGAAAAGTACTTAAATTGTTCTAATATAACCAAAGCATAAATCTATTAATAACAAGATCAATCAGTTCAATCCTTTTAGCTCTGAACCGAAAGTAAATAGCAACTGTACTCAACTTGAAGAATTGATAACACATGATAGATCATAATATTATCTATCAATTTGGTATTCAAACCAACCACAGAAAACATCATCTTTTGCATGAATTAAATTGCTGAATCAAAATTATTCCAACAGTTTAGAACATACAAACAGAGCATTTATTATTTTTGTAACTCTAAAACCATTAAGCCTAATATCATGATATTTTTACTAGAGATCAATCAAAATCATACTAACATCCCACAAAATTTCATAATTATATGAGCAGTACAACAACAAGTATGAAAAAGACAAACAATATCTAGCACCAACAAGCAGTCTGCATAAAATGATTTTTACAGCAAAATCTATGAACTAAATCCTCAAGTATTATGAATCTACAGCATAAAGAATTTCATAAGGATTCCAAAAAGTCTTAAATCCTAGTTTGATGATTTTTCTATGATTTTACATGGATTTTAAAAGTTCAGCAAAATTAAGAGAAAATAATTACGAGATTTAACTTTTGCATCAGGAACCCTGAAATTTAAAGAAATAAATCAAGCTCATATATGTAATTAACTGAGTCATAACAATTATGCATAAAAACCCAACAAAGAGCTTCTATTTGAACCCATACCCTTTTTCTTCCTTTTCACGGCAAAACAGAGAGATCGACGAAGAAATTTCGTGGCCGAGTTTGTTTATGGAGCAAGGAAGGGGCTAGGTTGGCTGCTAGCAACAGAGAGAGAGGGAGCTGACCACCAGCAGGCAGCAGCGGCAACAGGAGGAGGTGTGGCACACAGGGCGAGAGAGGAAGGCGAGCAGAGGGGGCGAGAGAGTGAGTATCGGCAGAGACCGATGGAGAGAGCTACCGGTCCATTCTCCCTTCTCCCATGGACACCGCAGCGGGCACGTGGCCAAGCCAGGAGATGGGAACCCACGTTGGCACACACAGGGAGGGTGCTGTGGCAGCCCAGACCGATCCCCTGCTCATACCAAGAATCAGAACAGCCCTCAAGTTCATAAAAATTTACGAATTTGCCACTAACTTGTATCTCTTCCCATTTCTCAACCGTTAAATGTTCGATTATCCGATTGCACCGTGATGTAGAGGAATATGAGTAGAACAACCTTGCTTAAAAAACCTTGGTCAAATTTGAAACGGTTGCAGAGATATTAATTCCCAATGATTTGTTGAAAATTCAGAATCTAAATAAACCTCAGAAAAAAGATAACTTTTGCTGTTTTTGAATTTAATTTTGAGGATCCAAATGAGTTTCAAAAATTGTGCAACTATATTCATTGTCTTCATCTGGATGAGTTCTTCAACTCATATTAAGAAATCCATTTAAGATACCATATGAATTTTGAAGAGAAAATGATGCAAAGAAGACAAATCAATACTGTTTTCCAAGACTTGAAGAAATTCAGAGAACTCAAATCTACACTGAACTTTGAGTAACAATTTGAGACACTTAGACATTGAATCAGGGATAGACATGTTGCTTGTAGAGTCGATGATCGTTTTGTGATCATATATACAGTTATTGGACACGTAATCTTAGAGACCTCAGCCCGAGCTTAGCCTTTCCTTCGTGGCGCAGAGGGCGGGCGCTCGTGCACACGCAGAGAGATTGAGACGTCACTCGGGAGGGTTGCCGACCCTTCATAGTGCAGAGGGTAGCCGCTCATGAACTATTATGACGAGGCGGTAGACCTAGCTCTGAGGCTTTTTGGTTACGGCCAGGCTGTTTGGAGAGGTCGTCGAACACTTTGAGCAGTGTTTTGGAGAGGTCATCGAACGCTTTGAGCAACGTTTTGGAGAGGTCATCGAACACTTTGAGCAGTGTTTTGGAGAGATTGTCGAACACTTTGAGCAGTGACTTGTAGCGTTTTGAAGAAAATAACAAATGGACAACATAATGGGGCACATTGGCGAACCTCTATTTATTATTGAGGGTACATGGTACAAGCCGTTTAGGCGTAGAATCTTCTAAGATGTTCTATACTCCAGGAGTTGGGAACGTCCATGCCTTCGGGGTCAGAGAGTTTGTACGATCCTAGATGGGTGACCTCCTTCACCACGTAGGGGTCATCCTAGTGCAAGGAGAGCTTGTGTAGGTCGTCGGTCTTCAGCTTCCTTTTCAGGACAAGGTTGTGAATGACGAAGGACCTGTCCTTGACATTGCGGTTGTAGTAGCGGCAGACGCCCTCGACATACCTGGCTGTTCGGAGACAGGAAGCAAGGCGCTGCTCCTCAAGGCGGTCGAAGTCGTCCGAATGCGCTTGGTCGAACGTCCCTTCATTGTACTGCTCGACGCGGGGGGAGCGGAAGGTGATGTCCGCTGGGATGACGGCCTCGGATCCGAAGACCATGAAGTATGGAGACACTCATGTGTTGCGGCTGGGAAGGGTGCGAAGTCACAATAGCACCAGAGGGAGCTCGCGCAGCCATTGGCTAGGATCCTTCTCGTCCTTTTGGTAGATGCATTTCTTGAGGGCGTCAAGGATCATCTCGTTTGTGCGCTCCGCTTGCCCATTGGCTCTAGGGTGGGCGACGGAGACATACTTGACGAGCATGCTGTGTTCTTCATAGAAGTCCTCGAAGGTGCTGCCGGTGAAGTTAGAGCCTAGGTCAAAGATGATGGGATTCGGCTGGACGAACCTGTATATGATATCGTCGATGAAGGCAACTGCGTTCTCGGTGGTAGCTTTAGTGATCGGCTTAGCCTTGATCCACTTGGAGAATTTATTGACAGTGACATAGATCTATGTTGACGGTCGTTAGCGTCAACTTTTAATACCATTATAAATATGATAATGGGATCAATCAAATATAATATCTAGAAATATAGGGCTTTAATTAAAAATTTCCATGAGTTTTGGTGTTTTAATATTTTTCAGGGACTATTCTAGAAAAACATATAAAGGAAAGCAAATCAAAGAAAATATCGGAATAAATCCGCGGGGAAATATTTTCCATCGGACTCAGGAAGGACCCAGAAGGCACCCGAAGGAAGGAGGGCCCGAGTGGCCCACCTAGAGGGCCAGCCGGCCTAGGCCCATGCCGGGCGGCACCCCCCTGTGCCCGCCTACCACCGCCTTCTGGAAGCTTCCTCCACCGCCTCTAAGGAGTCATCTTGGCCTTACGTTAAGTCGGTTTGATCCAACAGCCGTCGTGCATCCCACCGGGCTATAAATAAAGGGGTAGACCCCGTCCCCTGGATTCAATTCCATTCAATCCATCATCATGGAGTTGTAGAGGCGTCCCTCAAAGGATGATCTCTCAACTCTAGAGAATTAGGGAATAAAGTTTCCAATGTAGTAGATTAGTTCTAGTTGGGAGTCAGGGAGAGCGGAGCTGCGCTCCGGTTCTGGAGGAGTCTTCAGGTATATCTTGTAAGACTTATGCTTTAATATATTTGTCTTCTCTATTTTACGTTATGCAAATTATCATTGGTTATTGTAGCTGTTATAGTTTAGCATAGGATCTCCGCCCGCATCGAGTGCTCTAGTTACCCAAGATAATTAGAGTAGTAATTAATAGTGTAGACGTGGTGTCTAGACTAGAGGTTACCTGAGGTGGCGCTTGACCCTCACGGATAGTTGTGGTAGCCTTAGGATGTGACAGACCTAACGGTCAACGTATTCCACCACGTTAGGGTTAGTGTTCGCAGGACGGTAGTCGGAGCTTCCTAGCCCCTTTCTCATCCTTTTCCGTGGCTAGTGTTTTGATGTCCCGAAGTGCTATTGTGTGATTGTTATATTTATCCATTCTCCTGTTATCTTAGAACCAAAGTTATAGAGAAGTATTCAGGAACCTTGATGTCTCCCGTTGTCCTCCCACAATATCTATTTACTCATTTATCTTAGAATTCTCCTGTGTGATGATTATTATGCTTAGTACCTATTACATAACATTTACCCCTACTTTAGTCTAGTTGGTTTATTAAGTTAGTAGATATGTGATAGTAACTTATTAGATTCTTTAACCATTGTTTCCCTGTGGTAAAATATAAATAACGATCCTGGACATACTCCTAGTAAAATGCTACAATGATATTTTGTGCGCTTGCGGAAATCTTTCATATTCTCTTTGCACTTAACGAATGTCAACAAGCATTTTTGGCGCCGTTGCCGGGGAAACAATTGGCGTAAAGGTTTCGATAATGATCTTGATATCTAGTGATTTAGTGTACCACTAGCTTTAGTAGGATTACCCCTTGTTCTATTGAATTGTGGAATAGACAGGACATCAGAAGCCGTTTCAACCTTCCGGCAAACTTCCACAAGAAAAGAGAAGAACCCATGTGGCAGAACCATCCAAATTATAAGAGATCAAGTACTAAAGTAGTTAAACTAACTGCCACTTAGAGCACTTGGGCCCATATAATCCCGGTAGTCCAGAAATCTCAAAGGATTTCTTACAATCGTATACCCAACCAAGATCGCACGAATTCAGGTATTCACATTCGTATGAAACAAGAATTTAAACCAAAATAAACTGAAGTAAGAGATTAAAAAGTTATTACAACACTTGGTTTTGCGAATAAGTATCACACCACAACACACGTGGCAAAATAAAATATTGTTTTTCCAAATCCTTTCCCCAAGTTTTACTCCACACTGAAATACTTAAATAACCGGGTGCCTAGAGACCACGTCCACAATAGCAAAAGATGAGCTTCAGAAGAATCTTGCCCAAGGTATACTCCTCTTCTCCTTTGATAGGATAGAGACAGTGCTTACAATAGCCAAAGTATACTTGGCCATCTGCAACAAACGGGATAAACCCTGAGTACGGGAATGTACTCAGCTAGACTTACCCGGCTAACTGAAAATAAAGACTCCAAGGATATGCATGGCTATATATGGAGTTGGCTAAGCTTTACTTTTGCGGAAACACGAGCAAGATGAAATAACTTAAATATTAGAGAGCAACCATTTTTCATCCTATTATTTATCCCTAGGTTTTGCACTTGTACTAGAGCACTCACTTGATCTAAGCAAACAATAGAATAATACCATATCAGTTTCATTGTCAATATTTTAGTAGAACCATAACCGATGTCACATGGTGTTGTACTGTGGTGAAGCTCAACATAATCCCCCACTATCCGGTGGGAGATGGCGACTCGAATCGATATACAACCAGGTGGCAAGATTACCTTTAACACACACCCGCTCTTTCTCCGTCGGGTCCATGCATTGGGTTACCGCTCAACAATGTCCAGGTAGTTACGTCGCGAGCTCAGTGTAGTCCACCCAATTGGAGAAATCAGTTGGTCACCACGGGGCAGGTCGTATCTCCAAACTAGACGGTGCGGCAGTAGGCTAAGAGTCAGCCCAGACAGTGTTTACTCGGCTTCGGGGTCGAAGATCACAACGACCTCTATGTGAAAGGGCGCATTCAAAGATGTACGAGGGTCACCATCGTATACAAACCTATACGATCCAACGGACGGACTGCCCCCAAGTCTTGACCACTTAGTGCCTTTTCCTT
Organism: Microstegium vimineum; assembly: GCA_022036555.1. NCBI lineage: Eukaryota > Viridiplantae > Streptophyta > Magnoliopsida > Poales > Poaceae > Microstegium > Microstegium vimineum. Next base: position 34,275,090 of record CM039127.1, read on the forward strand.
CCAGTTGACCGCTTTTCATTACTACTTTTCTGGTTCTTTCCCACGATACCAAATATAGCCAACCGTGATTGGTACTACCACCATGGGATAATACGAATAACTTAAATATAACCATTTATTCTATGCAGGCTAAGCAGTTGCTTTTACTTTTATTTATCAGGTTAACAAGGTAGGTAATTCAATAATCAAGGATGGTAATGCATCAATTGGGATTCAGTCAACTCCTAGCACCTAATGCATCACAATATAAAATTACTCAAGTGAAATTAATATTGAAAAGCTGGGAGGGTTAAAGATGCTCTCGGGCTTGCCTTGAGTGAAGGTAGAGGGCTGGTGGTCAGGGCACTCAGGGAGGTTAGTGTCGAGCTAGTGGAATTCCTCATTCAGCTCCTGCACCTCCTGGACTCCTTCCTCTGGAAGTGGTACCTGGGGTTCCTCTAACAATTGTGAATGTTTACAATGCATATAATTAAACCATGGATGCAGGGATGATGCTTGAATTAAGAATTAAACACCCAACAATTTCTTCTAGATTAAACAACAAAATCACTCTAGTTTCTACTTTACACAGCAAGCCTATTATAGACTACTTAGAAAAATCTGTAGCAAATACAGAGGACAGAGCAAGTCTACTGGATACTACTGAAGAAAATTCACACACAACAAAGCTACCAAACATCAGCTACAAAAAGATGAATTTAAATGCAGAAAAAAGCACTTTGCACTAGACCTACTGTCTAACAGGGTGAAACATGCTATTTAGTATTTTTACATAGTTCTTTACTCAGAAACATATTTATCAAGAAAGTCCCATGATCAGCACACCTAGATTATTTTCTACAAGATTTTTCAAAGAAAACCTCAGAAAAGAGCACTTGAACTACAAGTACCTTTTGTGCCATACAACATACCACATAATATATTTTTCTTAGACAGAACAATACATACAGAGACTACAGAAAAAGTTTCATGATTTAACCCTGCTTAATTCTTCCACAGGAATTTATCTAAGAAAACTACAGAAACACCTTTTAATAGATATCATTAAATTTTTACAAAGAATCATGGAATCTTATATTTTTCCTAGCTTCTACACAGGATAAAAGAGCAAGCATAAAAATACCACATTTTTATTTAACTCTTTTATACCGAAAGACTTTTAAGCTCTATTTAGCATGGAAATGAATTATTTAACAAACAGTACTGAAGACTTTCTCCAAAAATTACTTTCATATTTTTAACAGAAAGATTTATATTTATGGAGCATAATAAAATTTATCTCACCATTTTTTGGATTAACAAACCTCCAGATATAAAACAAACAAGTATTTACACATCACAAGAAATTGAATAAAGGAAATGCATTTATGAATCCGGCCCAAGGTAAATAGTGCGTGGGCTCAGCCCAGTGAGCGTGAGCGGCTGACGTACGGGCCCGTGGTCAACTCGGGTCCACACGTCGGTGAGCGAAGCAGGGGCGACCGCGCTGACCGGCGCGTTCTCGCCAACGGTAATCTTGCAAGCGGCGAGCTCGGCCGTGGCGCGCTCGTGGTGACATCGCGAAGCGACCGGTGGAGTCGGTTAACCCAACACGGCGGTGAAGCTGGCCGGTGGCGTGTGGCGGTGGTGGGACGTGGCAGTGTGACGTGGCTAGACCGTTGCCGGCGGTGAGAGGCTCAGCGAGCGTGCGCGTGGGCACCCCCGTGGTGTGGTGAGTGCGGCATGGGGTTCGGTTAGACCGGAGGAGCTCCGAAGAGGTCCAACCACGTGCGAGCTATGCGGTGGCGGCAATGGCGCATGGTGTGCGGTGGCGCGGCGATTCAGGGCGAGCTAGGGTAAGCAGTGTGGTGTTCTCACCTTGCTAGGTCACGATGATGTTGTCGGCGAGATGGAACGGGCTGTGGTGGTGTGGAGCAGGGTGAACGCGGTCAAGCTCCATCGGTGGCGTCTGTGCTTCGAAGGGGCGGCGTCTGCGATCCGACGAGGTTGGGGCTCGACCGGTGGAGTTAGGGCGAGCACAGTGTGTGTGGCGTGACGGTGAGGCTAGGTGCTCGGTGGATCGAGCAGAGAAGCTAGGACGGGGGCAGAGCGGAGAAGGGGGATGGTGGCGCGCTCTCGGTGCTTGGCTCATCAAGGCGAGGGCGAGGCAGAGTGAGAGGGTGAGCGTACGGTGCGTTTGCGAGTGTGAGTAGGAGAGGGGGTGTGTGTGTCCCCTTCACGTGGCTAAGGCACGACGGTGATGCGACGGCGATGCGCAGTGCGGTGCCAGGGTGCGGCGCATGGCAAGAAGGCGAGTCGGGTGGTGCGCAATGCGGTCAGCGCAGAGTGGCAGGGCGCGGCGCAAGGTGAGAGGGTGAGGGGTGCTTTCGGCGCCTGCCGTCTGAGGCTGACGGCCACGTGTCACTCTGGCCAGCGTACGACGCAGCCGTGGGTCGGAGCGTGCGCGGGAACGCGCGGCGCGGCGCTGGCGCGCGTGGGCGGGTGAAAGGCCGAGTGGGCCGAATGGTTCGCCCTCGGCCCATCTCAGGTATGTTTTCCTTTTTCCATTTTCTTTTATTTTGTTTCAAACTCATTTGATTAAAAACAGTTTCAAAAACTCAAAATTAAGATTTGAAGTTTAAACAAAAGTTGTTCCAAATAATATTCTGTATATTTTTCATGGTGGGCATATTACTTGAAAAACCATTATTTTAAAAGGTTTTTAGCTCAAGGTCAAATTAATACCTTTAGGGAAAAGAACTATTTATATTTTGAAATTCTAAACCAAACTTAATTAGATTAGGTGATTAGCAAGAAAAACACTCTACTTATTATTCTAGATTTAAACAAAATTTACTACTCAAGTTTAAATAAGGCAAGAGCATACAACTCCTATTCACTTCTACTTCCAATTATAAAAACACATGAAATCATGGAATATGCAAAACATGATTGCAATGCAATGCTCATGCTTAGAGGCTAATGATGATCTTTAATGCAAGCTTGACACAGTGTGTCACAGCCCTTCCACCCTTACGGAAATCTCGTCCTGAGATTTTGTGTTTCGTACCATTGCTTATAAAAGGCGGGATAGCTCATGCGCAAAAAGTCCTCTGTTTCCCAGGTTTCATCATTCGGACCATGATGACTCTAGAGGATCTTGAAGGTCTTTATTTCTCGGTTTCGTGTAACCCTTGTTGTGGTGTCCAACACTTCCTCTGGTTCTTCATTGTATTCCAAATCTGACCTGATCACGATATCAGAACTCAGGATTGCTTCTTCTTCTGGAACTTGAAGATATTTCTTAAACTGAGAAACATGAAACACTGGAAAGATAACACTCATCTCAGGAGGTAGCTATACTTGGTAAGCTACTTTGCCCTTCTTGGCAACGATCCGATAAGGTCCAACATATCGAGGTGGTAGCTTCTTCTTAATTCCAAAACGGCGGATGCCTCTCATAGGTGATACTTTAAGATACACATAGTCACCCACCTGGAATTCCAAAGGTCTCCGTCTTTGATCTGCATACCCCTTCTGTCAAGATTGAGCTGCGCGGATATATTGCTAAACACTTTGAACAATCTCTTTTGCCTCTTTTTACATAATCTGTTCCATAGAATCCCTTATCTCCGGATTCAATCCAATTGACAGGGGTTCTACACTTTCGTCCATACAAAGCATCAAACGGCGCCATCTTTATACTTTCCTGGTAACTGTTGTTATAGGAGAACTCTGCCAAAGGCAACCATTTCTCCCATGATCATTTTGCTGACACAATACATGCTCTCAACATGTCCTCTAGAACCTGGTTTACTCTCTTAGTATGTCCATCTATTTGGGGAGGATAAGCGGAACTCCGAATTAACTTTGTCACCAACTCTTTATGTAACTGTTCCAAAAAATCGAGCAATAAACTGAGACCCACTATCTAATATGATGGTTTTGGGAATACCAAGCAGCTCAGAATGTTCTGAACATATAACTCTACATATTGATGTGGTCAGTAGGTAACCTTGACTGGTACAAAGTGAGCTACCTTGGTTAAGCGATCCACGATAACCCATATTGAGTCATTTCCTTTCTGAGTGGTAGATAAACTGGTGTGAAATCCATACTGATATCTTCCCACTTCTACTCCGGTACTGATAAAGGTTGTAACAAACCTGTAGGTTTCATATGTACCTCCTTAACGCGACATCAGGTGTCACACTTTGCGACACACTTAGCAATATCCTGTTTCATCTTAGACCACCAATACATGGTTTTGAGATCATGATACATATTGCTACTACTAGGGGGGCTTGATAGCTTAGAGTTATGTGCTTCACCGAGAATTCTATCTCGCAGGGCCGGATCCTTAGGAACTACTAAACAATGATTGAACCATTGGACTCCTTGTTCATCTATTCTGAAGTTTAGAGATTCACTGGTTTCCAACCTTTGTTTGATTTGCACAATCTCTTTATCTATCTTTTGTCTCACAATAATATCATTTTCCATGGCACAATGGATAGTGATATTATTTAACACAACAGGATGCATTAGATCAAATCCATCTTCTAACAGGTGTTGCAACGAGTTGCAATGAGATTTGCAGCTCAAAGCATATGCTACAACATTCGCTTTTCTAGGGTGGTAATGCACTTCTAGGTTATAATCCTTGATTAACTCCAAGAATCTTCTTTGTCTCATGTTCAATTCAGCCTGGGTAAACAAGTACTTCAAACTCTTATGATCCGTAAATATGTGGCACAAATTACCCATTAGGTAATGTCTCCAAATTTTTAGGGCATGCACAACTGCTGCTAATTCCAAATCATGAGACGGGTAATTCTCCTGATGAGGTCAAAGTTGACGTGATGCGTAAGCAATGACCCTTCCATTTTGCATCAACAGACATCCCAATCCAATTGTTGATGCGTCGCAAAACACATCAAAAGGTTCCTCCAGATTTGGTTGTGCTAACACTGGTGCGGTGGTTAACAGTGTCCGCAGGGTACGGAATGTTGTTTCACACTCCAGATTCCATTTGAACTTCTTATTCTTCTGAGTCAACCTTGTCATGGGTTTCGCTATTTTAGAAAAGTTCGAGATAAAATGATGGTAGTATCCGGCCAATCCCAAAAAGCTGTGTACCTCGTGCACGTTGACGGGTGCTTTCCAATCCATGACTTCTTGCACTTTCGAGGGGTCCACTGATATACCCTCTGCTGACAAGATGTGTCCCAGAAAAGGCACTTTGGTCAACAAAAGCTCACACTTGCTAAACTTAGCATACAACTTATGCTCCCTTAATCGTTTCAACACTATTCTCAGGTGCTTTGCGTGGTCTTTTTCATTCTCTGAATATACCAGGATGTCATCAATGAAAACCACTACGAACTTATCCAGTTCTTGCATGAACACGGAGTTCATCAGATACATGAAATGCGCAGTCGCATTTGTCAATCCAAAAGTCATCACTAGGTATTCATATAGACCGGATCTGGTAGAGAAAGCGGTCTTGGGTACATCCTCCTTTTTTATCTTAATCTGATGATAACCAGACCTTAGGTCTATCTTGGAGAACACTTTAGCTTTAGACAACTGATCAAACAACAAATCAATCTGAGGCAATGGATATTTGTTTTTGATGGTAACAACATTAAGGGGGCGATAGTCCACGCACATTCTTAAGGTCTTATCCTTCTTTTTCACAAAAATGGCGGGACATCCCCAAGGTGAATAACTCGAGCGGATTAATCCTTTTTCCAACAACTCCTGAAGTTGGGTCTTGAGTTTAGCTAACTCATTGGGTGGCATCCTATATGGTCTCCTAGATATAGGTGTTGTTCCAGGAACCAACTCTATAGCAAACTCGACATCATGATCCAGGGGTAGACCGGGAAGGTCGTCAGGAAACACATCCGGAAACTCACAAACTACAGGAATCTTATCCAGCAATTCTGCAGTGATGGCAAACATGACTCCCAACTGATTCAGATTCTTAGGTAAGTGAACTGCAAAGGTGGCTCCATCTCGGGGTTGGTGATAGACACGGTACGCTGGGCTATATCTAGATGCACCTTCCATGTTTCATCCATTCCATACCAAGAATGACATCTAGACCTAGCTTAGGTATTACAATGAGACTGACACTAACGGATGTTGTTCCCATCGTAATCTCTACATCCTTTACCATTTTATGAGTATATAGCACAGCTCTGGCTGCACTAATCTGATAGTCCTTTTCCAACTCTATCACCTTCTGCTGACTCCACAGCACGAAGTTCCCACTAATGAATGAATGCGATGCTCCAGAATCAAACAAGATAACTGCAGGACATTGATTAACAAGGAACATACTAGCAATGACGGGTTCTCCTTCCAGTACTTCCTCCAAGGTGGTGTGGAGGAAGTTCCCTGTGCGAGGTCTCTATTGATTGAACTGCTTCCTTGGCTTAGTGCAAAAGCAAGACAGGTGACCAGCTTGACCATAGTTATAGCATGGCCCCACAACATAGGGTGTCTTCTGCTCTCCAGCTCTAGATCCTCCAACTTTATCCTTGTTCTATTGCAGGGGTGCAGTGAAGGGCCTTTGATAACTTGGCCAAGCACGGGCGTTGGTCATCTTCCCTTGAGGTGGACAGAATCGTGCACCAGCCTGTGGTGGACGATACGCTGGCCTTGAAGCATTGGGACCCTGTTCTGGTGGGATCCTCCCTCTGGGACTCGGCGGCGGGTCTCTGCAAGCAACCGGTTGTCATTGGTCTCTTGATTTAGGCAATCACCAACGAAGTCGTTGAAGGTGAGACGGTGACTGTTTCCCATCTTTGACAGAAGGGTTGCATTCATGCCCCTCTTGAAGCTTGCGATCTTCTTGGCATCGGTGTTGACGAAGTCAGGAGCATAGCAAGCCAAGCGGTTGAAGTTGTGTAGGTACTCTGTCACTGACCGGGTACCTTGAGCAAGCCTCATGAACTCAGTGAGCTTCATCTCCATCACCCCTTCTAGGATGTAGAGACGACACATGGCAGTGGAGAACTGCTCCCAAGTGATAGTAGTGCCAGTGGGTAGGTTGTCGCGGTATTGGGACCACTTGATCCCCGCTTGTCCTTCCAGCCTGTGCGTGGCATACTCCACAGTTAGCTCTTTCGTTAGACACAAAAGTCAAAACTTCTGTGTCATGGAGTTCAGCCATTCATCTGCCTCCAACAGTTCAGTAGCTTCCTTGAAGATCAGGGGGCGGTGTCCATGAAGTCCTTGTAGGAGCTGTACTGGTTAGGTGCTACCCCTTGCTACTGTCTGTGCTGTTGAGTCGTGTTGGCAGCGATGTTGCGCATCGTCTCGTGCATCTGACGCTGCATTTTCTCCATATTTTGCTGGCTGCCCAAGAACTACCCGAAGAAAGCATCCGGGGTCATTGGAGGTGGTGGTGGGGGTGGCAGGTTATCTCCGGGAACATCATCCTCATCCCGGCGCTGGCGACGAGTGTTAGCCGACATCTATATATCCCATTAACAAGCAACAATTAGGTGATGTTATATTGAATAATGAATAAATACTGTGTTGTCCAAAACGTAACATTAAGCACACAACCAGATATAATTACTCATTTTTCCAGACAACATCACAGAATTAATTATTCGTCATAAGCATACAAATAACATTCTATATCCTTTGTCAGAACAACGTCTGAACCTAAATCCAAATTCGGCTTACACACAATGAAGATCCAATTTAAACTTAGTCTAAAACATCATGGTACAAAAGCTCCCAAAGCGAAAGGTCACACTCCTAATCTAGCGCTCAGTCATCGTTGGAGTAGGAGTGCTCTCCGTCGGTGTCGAGGTAGGGCTCGTCGGTGAAGGCCTCTTTCGGAGCCAAGTCCTCCTCCGGTGGGTCGGTACCAAGGGTCACGCCGTCCTGTGGCTCGGGCTCCTCGGGTGCAGGTGCTGCTGCGGCTGCCTGCTGGTGGTGAAGAGCTTGGAAAGCCTCGTGCAGGTTGTTGATGTACTCCTGCTGCTGGTCAACGTGCCCCTCTAGCTCTGCCACTCTCTCCTTCAAGTCGTCAGACTTGGTCCAAGCTTCATTCCTTGAGTTAGTCGCCTCGAGGATTAGCTGCTCACTAACCACACGAGCTACGATCTCCTCCTCAACCATGGCCTGAGCCTGGTCGCGCTCTAGAGTCATCTGATCCAACTCTGCCTGAAGGTTGTTGACAGTAAGAATAAACCATTTTGTCACCATCAAAATACCCTCAACATCCTGAAAATAGAAGGAAGACAAGCATATCATGAGCATATTATTTAAAATAACAAGTTCCACATGTCAATGAAGTATTTGATGCAGAACTATAGCAAATAGAGCAGACTGAGCCAGTTGGACCCACATAGGGGGTCGGCCGACCTCCTATAGGACCCACTAGCTCTCCACCTTGGCCAGGATCCAGGAGAAGCACTCCCAAATGATCTTGAACCCTTGGATCAACTTGTGCTTTCTCGCTACGGTTCAGATTCACATCACATGGATCCATGGGCCCACATTAAGGAAACAAATGTGACAAAACATTCCAGAAGCATCAGATGAAGTCTATGACAAGTGGGACCACCCTCTGGAGAGAGGTGGTGGGCCACAGACCCCTATAGTGGTCGGTCGACCTCCCCTGGGTGGCCACCACCCCCACTTGGTCCCTGACCAGTGGGGCACCTTCTAGAAGGACCAGAGAGGGCCCACAGGCCATAGGGGGGGTCGGCCGACCTCCCCCTAGGTCGGTGCAGCACCTGGTAACCGCCACACTCACTAAACAGATGTTTAAGATCAACACCATCCATCCTAAGGAGGTTTAGAGGTGGTGGATCCAAGGGTGGAGATTTGAAGCTTCCCGGATTGCTGACATGGCACTAGAGTAGCCCCTACTCCACCTCTAGCTATAAATACCCCTAGAGCTCTCTTATCATTCATGCCTCATTGGAGAAACTACTTAGCTTAGCGGAGCTCTGCGGTAGTGCTATGCTAGTTGGAGGAGAGTGAGGGAAGTCTTCTGGAGAAAGCCCTGGGCCTGTCGAGAATCTTCTTCGGAGCTGCACCTCAGCGGATGCGAGTCTCTTGTAAGTTCAACACTTGTAAGTGATTCTTCCGAGTTCTTTATAGCATTTAATATTCTAAATCTGGTTTAGCTGTTATACATCTTTTCGCGCTTGTTCATCGCTTTGCTCTGAGTGAAGTGCTTTAATCTTAGGCCAAGGTTAAAGTAGTAAGCTTAGTGTAGACATGGTGTCTAAACTTAATCTTGCCTTTGTAAACCGCTTATCGCACGGATTGTTTGTGGTAGCTAGTAGGTGGTGATAGCCCTATCTAGTCTTTGTATTCCACCACATGTGTAAGATAAGTTCTTAAAAGGTAGGGCCTCAATACAACATGATGGTACAGTCTGGTTACAGTTTTGTCCTCTTTCTAATCTATCCCATCACCTCCTACAAGAGAAGGGCTGATAAAGCTAGTATAACCAACTATACCTTGTTAGATATCTTTGCTATATCGAACCTCTCAACCCAGTTATCATAGTCTCCCTTAAATTCATCATAGGACATATCCATAATCCTAGTTAACTCACTTGTCGTTCCTTGTGCAAAATACGATACCTGGAATACTCTCAGTGAAAGCTACAGTTGACAACAGTATGCTTGCAGTCTCTTATCCGTTTGCCACCTTTGGTGTCACCAAGCTTTCCGGCGTCATTGCTGGGGAACGGTAGCTGTTTAAACTAGAACCCTTTGGTCCTATTTTATCTTTGTTTGATTTCATCCTTTCCTTCCACATACACATATGGATCAAACACCCCTCTTTGAATATGGTGCTCCAATGGGCGCTAGCTTGGAGCCACCTAAATCATCTCAGGCCGTTTTGGCTGTTCGTTATGAGCTTCGCCCAAGTCTCATAGCGATGGTTCGGAGAAAACCTTTTTCTGGGGACGAAGATGAAAATCCTTACACTCACCTACGTGACTTTGAACAACTTTGTTCATGTGTCCACATCCAAGGGATGAGGCCAGGTACTCTTAAGTGGAAGCTATTTCCGTTCTCTTTGACGGGAATAGCCAATCGATGGTACGCTCGCCACGTAGATAGTGCAAAGCGAGAATGGGAAAAATTGCAATCCAAATTCTGCTTAGCTTTCTTCCCTATTCCCCGTGTTATTCGTCTTCGAAAAGAGGTCATCAACTTTTCACAAAAGGAGAAAGAACCTTGTTGGTATTTCTTATGACTATTGGATAAATCCGCAAGCGCACAGAGTATACCGTTGTAGCACTTCACCCAGGAGTATTCCGGGGTATCATGATTTCTATTTTCCCAAGGGAAAGAGAAGCTAGAAATAATAATAAAAGAGAGATCCTAGAGATTACTTCAATTTAGCACCAACTAGTGTAAGGGGGTAAACGATATAATGATAGGAAGGTGATGATGTAACAAACCGGTAAAGATAAGTAAGAGATGACTAGTGAGTATAACTATGTGGGAGGACAACGAGAGAGTAAAAGGACTCCTGTGATTCCAACTCTACCTTTGTGGATTTAACTATGGCACTCAGCTGAGACAAACTTCGATTGATTCCTCAATACAAGTATGCTAGGCGAGGGGATAGATCAGTAGGAGGACAAAACTCCTACCGGACCACACCCTCTTCTTACGGGGACCTTATCTTTTAAGAACTTGCCTAAAAACATGTGGTGGAATACAATGACTAGACAAGACTGTCACCTCTTGCTAGCTACCACAAACAATCTGTGCAACAAGAGATAACCAAAGGCAAGATTAATTATAAGCACCACACTTACACCTATTCTTACTACTCTAATCGTGTATACGTCAACTAGAGTACCCTATGACAGGTGATGATCGCATATAGGAAAGGCCACAAGGATCTCAATTTAGTTTATAACAACTAAATGACTTAGATAAACCACAACAATACTATAACAGGTATAATATTGTACAAAGTAAAGACTAAGCAAAATAGAGAAGGAATATTGCATAAATAAGTAAAGTCTTACAAAAGAGAATAGATACAAGAGCTTATACCAGATTCTCCAGGAAGACAATATTCGGAAAACCCGAGCAAGGCTCAACTCAACTCTAACTCCCACACTAGAGAACACCACTAGACTAGTCTCCACTTGAGAACAATAGTGGCTTGTATAGATTACATCATTATTAGAGAGGGAGGTCTTGGCCTCTATTTATAGTGGAGGGTGGAGTAGGGGCTACTCCAGCGCCACGTCATCGATCCAGGGAGCTTCAATCCTCCTCCCTTGGATCAAACTGTCATAGAACTACCTAAGATGAATGGCTTGGATTTTTGTCTCGTGGTAGTTGATATGGCGGTTGAGAGGGACCCAGCCGACCTAGGGGGGTGGTTGGCTGACCCCCCCTATGGTCAGTGGGCCACCCTTTGGCCTTCTGAGTGTGGCCCCACTGGTTAGGGGCTGAGGGCCAGGTAGGCCCAAGGGGAGGTCGGCCGACCCCCCTAGGGGTCTCTGGCCCACCTCGTCCTTCCGGGTGTTGGCCCCACTTGTCATGTGATGTAGTTGTTCATTCTGAGGTGTTTGTCGTGTTGATCTCTTTGGTGTGGGCCCATGGATCCATGTACCTTGTTTGTGAACCGTTGAGAGAAAGCACAGAGTGATCCAAGGGTTGGAAATCACTCTGAGATGATTCTCATGGATCATGGCCGAGGGAGGAGACCTGGTGGGCCCACAGGGCGGTCGGCCGACCCCCTATGTGGGTCCCCACTAGGTCTCTTTTCCTCCATTTCTTCATCCATGCACAAAAATACTCATGGGCATGTGGAACTTGTTATTTTATAAAGTATGCTCATGATATGATGGTTTTATCCTTGATCCTGGAGCTATTGGCAACATTTTTATTATATAAAAGAGTATCATAATTTGTGCCAACAAGATCCCCGAAGCTTAACCTTTGCTCGTCCCAAGCAAACAATCTGTTGGGTACAAAGGTAAGGGGTACCCTAATCCATGATGATCTAGTGCTTAATATCCAGGCAAAATCCAAAAGCCATCCTACCTCCCCATCAAGCATGACCTGTCATGGGCTGGTCCATTACTGGAGAGACAGTGAGCAGGATCTGCTACGGAAGAGGGATCGATCGAATCCCCCTCTACCTCGACCCCTCAAGTGACGGAAGAGGGGACGATCGAATCCCCCTCTACCTCGACCCCTCGAGTGACGGAAGAGGGATCGATCGAATCTCCCTTGACCTCAACCCCTCGAGTGACGGACAGGGGGTCTACCGAATGCCCCATGATCAGGAGGCCCGATCAGCTCACCTACTCCCAGTATGGGGTAAAGGGGATCCCATGTTGTTACCTGCTCCTGCCTAACGCCATGGGCACCCGGTACCTCGGTCAAATCCATCAACTTGTCACCCATACCCGGGTTATCCGTCGATCGTGCGGCCACTGTAGCCATGCCTTGAGTACGGAGGCCGAAAGCACCCCCTCGAATCTTGAATGGGCAGCCCTCGACCATGTTTTCGGGGATGTGTCAGGATCATGCAGGTCTCGATACTCCTCGATCCGGGGGCTCGACCCTCATCTCCAACCACTACGGCATGGAACCCGTCCGCTCCGTCCCGCTTCAACTTCGGACCTCGCACCCGTCTACAGGAGATCAATCGTTCCACGCCATGCCGTTCGGCAGCAATCAGTCCGCCATCACCATGCCCCGGAGCACCGGAAGGACAGGAAGAGCATGCTGCTACAACAATCGACGTCCCATCGCAAGCAGGAGGAGGCACGAACGACGCCGCCGCAGCCTTCGCCGCGCGGATGACGTGACAACTGATGCCGCTCCCCCGGTCTCAGCTGGTGACACAGTTCCTCCCTTTGGGAGCCTGTTTGACCCACGCTTGGGTGTCGGAGGACGGCGCCTCGCCGAGCTTGACTTTGGCTTCGCCATACTGCCATCTTGGAGGGTCCTCATGGCATCTCCAACGCGCTCGGCCGATCCACCATGCAACCTACTTCGGCACGGGCTCTACAACGGCGCTAGACTCTTTTCTGCCTTCGTAGACTCGCGGATGCGGGCACAATACGGGTCCCCAGGGGACTTGCTACGTGCGACGATGAACCTCATCACCACCCCTCCACCGGGTGAGCGCCCGGAGTCGCGACGAGCCCCGATCCCCAGGTACTACACCTTGTGCACGATACGACAACGACTGGAGGAGGAGCGTAGGGGATCTTTCCCCAATTTTTACCAGAGCCGCCCCGATCCAGATTCCCCCGATGAGGATTATGATCCCACGTGGGAGTGCTTCTACCTCAACGATCCGGTCGACTCCCAGGATGACGCCCGGATGCAGGAGAAGGGGTAACGCTACCCCGGCGCGAGAGAACGACCCCCCGATTCCAGACGAAGCCGATCCACCTCGGGACGCCCAGATCGCGCAAGTCCGAGAGCTGCTCGCCAAGCTCGAGGAGGAGCGTCTACGACTTTATCAGCTCGAGCATGCCCTCGAGCGAGATCACGAGCGGCACAGGGTGGAAGAGCCCGCGGCTGGGCCCGGGAAGTCCATCGACAGATCGTCAAGGAAGGAGCAAACGAGCGCAACGATGCCCCGTGACATGCCGGCACCATCGACGCCCCAAGCGCAACGCATTAGAGATGAAATCCAGGGGCTCCTCCAAACCATGGCCGTACAATAGGCGGAGAGCTCGGCCTAAAGGCGTAGAGGAGCTACTCCCGAGCGGCGGGACGTGCCCTCTCGTCAAGACCGAGAAGCATCCGTCCACCAAGACAGGGCCCCCTAGGCCGAGCGGAGCGGCAACCAATTCGAGAACGCATCCTCGACAATCGACAGCCGCGTGATGTGCGACACGACATCAACGACAACAAGCGACGCTGATGTGGTGATGCGGAGGCCCGTGGTTACAGTGCTCACCGAGGTGGGCGCTACGACAGCGATGAGGATCGACGTCGATCCCCGGAACCACCAGGGCCACGAGTCTTCAGCAAGACGATCCGGCAGACTGCCTTGCCTAGTCGTTTCCGTCCACCCTCTAACCTGGTCAAGTACAACGGTGAGACCAAGCCGGAGCTCTGGCTTGCTGATTTCAGGTTAGCATGTTAGCTTGGAGGAGCCAACAACGACCACGTCATCATCCGACAGCTCCCGCTCTTCCTCTCCGACACCGCCCGAGGGTGGTTCGAAGAACTCCCCCCAGACTTGATCCATGGCTGGCCCGACCTGGTCAGGATCTTTGAGGGGAATTTCAAGGGAACCTACATATGGCCCGGAAACTCCTGGGATCTTCGTAGTTGCAAGCAGAAGCCAGGGGAGCCCCTCCGCGAGTTCGCCCGACGGTTCTCCAAGCAACGTACTAAGCTACCCCACATCTCCGACCATGACATCATCATGGCGTTCGTCGCTGGGACGACCTGCAAGGAGTTGGTGCAGGAGCTGGGACGAAACACCCCCAAGACCGCTAACGAGCTCATGGACATCGTCGCCAACTACGCAACCGGCGAGGAAGCCGTTGACGCGTTCTTCTATGAATCCCCAGACAAAGGGAAGGCCAAGGTGGACGATCCTGGTGGCTCAAATAATGGGCCCAAGAGGGACAACAAGAAAAAGAAGAAGAACTGGTCGGGTCGACGCGACGTCAAGCCCGACGATCTTGTCGCTGTGGCTGACCGAAAGAGCCCTGCCCTTATCACAAGGGAACGACCAACCACAATCTCGAGGACTATCACATGCTCAAGAAGTACTTCGACTCTCTTGGCCTCAAGAAAGACTACAAGAAGGAGGACCACAAGACAGGGGCGATGGCAAGAAATAGGGTTTCCCCGAGATTTTCGACTGTTTCATGATCTACGGGGGACCCTCGACCCGACTCAGTGCGCATCAGCGCAAGAGGGAGCGTCGAGAGGTCTTCTCCGTTCGAGCCCGGACCCCCCGATACCTCGACTGGGCTCACACGCCGATCACCTTCGATCAGGACGACCACCCCGAGCACGTCCCCAACGCATGGGGTCTACCCACTCGTCGTCGACCCGATCATAGTCAACACCCGCCTCACCAAGGTACTGATGGATGGGGGAAGCAGCCTCAACATCATCTACGCCGAGACCCTCGACCTCCTAGGGATCCCAAGGACCATGCTCTTGCCCAGCATGGGGGTATTCCACGAGATCGTCCCAGGAAAGAAGGCACTCCCGATCGGCCGCGTCAAGCTGCCTGTCTGCTTTGGTACCCCCTCAAACTTCAGGAGGGAAGACCTGACCTTTGACGTGGTCGGATTCCATGCCACCTACTACGCCATCATCGGTCGACCTGGATACGCCAAATTCATGGCGATCCTGAACTACACCTATCTCAAGCTGAAAATGTCAGGGCCCAAGGGAGTCATCACCGTCGACACCTCCTACGAGCACGCCTATGACTGCGACGTCGAGTGCGTGGAAAGCGCCAAGGCGGTCGAGGAATCGCCCATCCTCGCGGCCCTCGACGACTTCTCCAAGGATATCCCTGACCCTAAATGGCACGCCGGCAACTTCAAGCCCGCGGAGGACACCAAGACCATCCCGCTCGACCCCAGCCACGCGGATGGGAAGGTACTAACGATCAGCACCTCCCTCGAGCCCAAATAGGATGCCGTGCTCATCGAATTTCTCCACGCAAATACTGACATGTTTGCGTGGAGTCCCTCGGATATGCCGGGCATTCCGAGGGAAGTCGCCGAGCACTCCTTGGACATCCGAGCCGGATCCAAACCGGTGAAGCAACGGCTGCGCCGCTTCGACGAGGAGAAGCGCAGAATCATTGGGGAGGAGGACGATAAGCTTTTGAAGGCCGGATTCATCAAGGAGGTTCATCATCCTGAGTGGTTAGCAAATCCTGTGCTTGTCAAGAAAAAGAATGGAAAGGATAGAATGTGGGTAGATTACACTAGTTTAAATAAAGCATGTCCTAAGGTTCCTTTTCCATTACCACGTATTGATCAAATAGTTGATTCCACTGCGGGATGTGAAACTCTTTGCTTTCTCGATGCATATTCTGGCTATCACCAAATAAAGATGAAGGAGTCCGATCAGCTTGCAACTTCCTTCATCACCCCCTTTGGCATGTTTTGCTACCTCACAATGCCATTTGGTTTGCGAAACGCCGGGGCCACATACCAACGATGCATGCTCCTTGTCTTTGTGTTGACACCGTTTTTCGGCATGTGTCAAATGGGCTAAAGCTCGCAGTGATCGGTAGCTATTTTCTATCGGCATTGGCAGGTCAAGATAAGTTTGTTGCCGATAGAAGCTGAACAACAGAAGTGGTTGCTGATAAGGGTATTGCCGATAAGGATGTTGCCGATGAGAGTTGGGCAATTCTTGCCGATAGGGGTTAGTTGGTGACAAGTAACCAGAAGTGCAAGGTTGCCGATGGGAAGTGTTACCGATGCCGATGGGCATGGAGGGATGATGCCGAGGGACACAAGATAACGTGGCAGTTAACGTCAGCAAAATTGCCGACGGCAATAGATGGAAGTTGTGGATTAAAGTCTGCCGATGGAAGGTTTCATCGAAGAGAAGATATAAGGAAACTGGTGATTTCATACCAGTATTATTATAGAAGTTTGAGTCCACTCTTGCACGAGTCGTTTATTTACTTAAAAATAGAGATGTCTGTTTAGGAAAATATTATTGTTATTTGGGTCCGCCTCCTGCGCGAGTCAGTTATTTCCTTAAAGTTAGGAGTTTTTGTTTAGGGAAGGTACGAGTCGTATCTCTGTACAACTCTCCATGCGGGAGTATAAATATGTGCCCAAGTGCTGCGTAATAAAAAAAGATCAATACATCAAATAAAATCAATAACTCTTATTTACTTTCAATGCAATTTACTCTTTTATCGCATTAGTCTTAGTTTATCTACGAGTTCTTCAAGCTTCGACGGGCTGCATCATCTTGATCTCTGTCAAACCCTTGTAAGTTCCGCGTGGGAGTAATCTAAGCTTTGACATCCGGGCGCATCGCTGTTGTCTCGTTCAGCTCTACTCTAGTTATCCTGATCAAGTCTGAGTCTTGACATCTGGGCGTATCGCCGTTGTCTTGTTCAAATCTTGCTCTAGTTATCGTCCTTTTCGATTAACTGGTCAAATCGACTGGCACACCCTCGAAAATTGAAATCGGGTAATAGCCTGAGGTGTTCGCAGATCCTGACGCTTTTTGTGTCAACACCTCTTTTGGCACACCCGGTGGGACCATTATACATCTATCATGGGTGATAACTCCGATGTTAACCAGAGGAACGTCATTGAAGTCTCCGAGGCCGATCTAAAATATGATCAGAGGCTGGCTATGGAGCGGGCTATGGAGGAGTACAAGCAGTTGTATCTGAAGTCCTTCAGCCTAAGCAGGAGCGACGAAGCCATCCAGAAGCAAGATCCGCCGTTGCCGTGGCAGGTCACGTATGATGCCAATCCTGGTAAGTTACAAGAGATGGTTAATTCTGCCTTAAATCAAGCATTAGTTAGCCACTCCAGTGTGCTGTCCAATACCGTGTACAATGCTGTTATGCAATCATTCAAAGAAGGACATGCACCTCAATATGTTGGTCCAGCGTATCATCAGCCTAGATCGGCATCTATAAACCCATCGGCAACCCCAGTGGCGTCTTCCACTCCCATGGATCCGTCTGCCGATGTGGCTACACCACCAAGGCCGAGTCTTGAAGGCGTTACAATGCTTAGTGCAGATCTTGTGGCGTCGGCAATGTCGGGACCTGTTATCCAGGATCATCGAGCTCCTGCCAACTGGTGGGGTTACGGTATGCCTTCAAATCTATCCGCTGGTTCCAATTTGGTGCAGGGAGATAGTTCAGCTTGGAAGGGCTCCATGGCATCGGCAATGCAACCACAGCCGATGATCCCTATGATGCATTACTCTACGTCTTCTCCAACTGTGCAAGTGCCATCAGAAGATTTTCAGGTGGTAATTCCTAATGTACCTCTGATGCCACCATCGGCGAATTCTGTGCCGATGCAACACAGTATAGCAACTGGAAGTCAACCTCTGGTGGTAAACCCTCGAGCCGGAGTAACAGCACATCGAGGTAACCAATTTGTTGATTACTCTAAGGTGCAGGAGCAGCAGGTGCCAGTCAGCTATCAGCCATCGGTAAATCACATGTCGATGATTTATAATCCTGGATGGACTAAGCCGCCGGTGCAACAGTCTGGCGTACTAATGTATCATTATGGAAGTCCAGCGAACACTCAGAGTGGACCATCGGTACAACAACCGATGAATATGATGACTCAACCTAATCCAGTAAGTGTGCAAAACTATCCATCAGCAAATCAGCCGATGCATAACGTTCAGATGACTGGTGTTGCGCCCGTGACAACTACGCATCAACTCCCACCAAGACCTGAAGGGGCGCATCAGCCGGCTCCACCAGTCAACAACCAGCCAATGAGTCGGCAAGAGCAGGATCCATATTGGACCGATAAGATTGCCGAAGTGATGAAGGAACAATTCGGCATTAAGCCTAAGGTTAACACATACTCTTATCGGACGCCATATCCTCCGTCGTATGACTTAATTCCTCTCCCGAATCGGTACAAAGTGCTTGATTTTACCAAATTCTCCAGCCAAGATGACACGTCAACAATGGAGCACATTAACCGCTTCATTATCCAGTGTGGAGAAGCTGCCAGCAGAGAAGAGCTAAGAGTGAGATTGTTCTCATCATCATTGTCTGGATCGGCATTTACATGGTTTATTTCATTGCCTCCAAACTCTGTAATCACATGGGCCGATCTAGAGAGGCAGTTTCATAAATACTTCTTCGCTGGCCTACATGAGAAGAAGATTACTGATTTGGTTAAGCTGAGGCAACGTAATGACGAATCAGTGGAAAACTTTGTTCAGAGGCTGCGAGATGTAAAAAAACAAGTGCTACAACCTAGTACTTGATGATTGGCAACTGGCAGATTTGGCTTTCCAGGGACTACTGCCGCATATCAAAGATAAGTATGCGTCTCAAGAATTTGAAAGCCTAAGTCATCTGGTGCAGAGGATTGCCGATCAAGATATCAAAACCTTTGAACCTAGGAAGACTTGGAATAAGAAGGTGACCTTCATCGGGCAAGAAGAAGATTCCGGGTCAGATGAAGAGCTAAGCATCGGTGCGGCCGAATGGGTGAAGGACAAGAAATTTGTGTCTTGTCCATTTGGCCAGAAGGAAGCTGAAAGGTTCACCTTTGACATCACTAAGGTCGATAGGATGTTTGACTTGTTACTTCAAGAAGGGCGAATCAAGTTGGCGCCTAACCAAGTAATTCCATCGGCCGAAGAGCTCAGAAAGATCAGGTATTGCAAGTGGCACAATGCGACTTCGCATGGTACCAACGACTGCAAAGTATTCAGGCAGTAGTTGCAGTCAGAAATTGAATTTGGACGGATCAAATTTGAAAATTTTAAAGTCCAAAAACCGATGAAGACTGATCAGCACCCGTTTCCAAATAATATGGTGGAAACTAGTGGAAAAACTAAAGTGCTGACATCGGAAGCTGCCAGGAAAAGCGCATCGGTAGATCTTGATCATCAAGTAGCTGAACGAGATGTGGAAAAGTTTGCCGATGACAGGAGAGGAAAGAGGGTTGCCGATGATAGTGATCGCGCCGGGAGATCTCATGGCGTCGTGATCACGCATAGGCGGCCACGACAAGATTATCGGCAATCACGAGAGGAGCGCTATCGGCAGGAAGAAGAAGAGCATCAAGAATGGCTTCGGCATAAGGACCACTGGAAGTGTCCCTTCTTCGTTCACTGTTGGGAAGAGGGCATCAAGCTACCTACTGCCGATAATTGTCCCGAATGCAATGGATATTACACTGCCGATCGTTCAAAAAAGAAACCTTATTTTGATGATCGAGCATCCAGGTATGTCAGGCCACTTAGAGAAAAGAAATCGGCACATGACCGACTGGGGGGCAAGCTCAGCGCGCATAACAGGCTTGGCAGGCGTGTTGATCAAGGGGAGCTTGAGGAGAGTGCCAATGCAAGAGTGCCAGATGAAGGAATATTCTCCAGAGATCCAAACATCGGGAGAAGTGCCGATGCAAGCAGTGAAAGGCAGCGTCAGCCCGTTTGGAAAACCAAGCTTCCTCAATGGTGCCCTAAGGGTCTGACGAAAACTCAGAAAAGGAGGATTCAGCGCGAACACCGAAATGACTTGTATGACAATAAAGATCCTTCAAGGGAAAAGTAGTGGAGGCCAAAACGCAAGGATAGGGATCCATCGGCAGAAATCAATATGGTCGTCATATTACCGATGGAGTTCATGGCGCCTGTCAGCGATGATGAAGAAGCTGCTGGAATGGCACAGTTGGTGTTGGATCCTATGGCGGCTGTCTTTGAGAAACTTGCTGATGATGAAAGGCAGCACCTAAGGGCTCTGTTCGTTAGGGGCAAAGTAGATGGACAGCCTGTGACGAAGATGCTGGTAGATGGTGGGGCGTCAATCAACATAATGCCGTACGTCATGTTTAGGAAGATTGGAAAAGGTGACCAAGACTTAGTCAAAACGGACATGAAGCTCAAGGAATTTGAAGGCAATGTGTCACCAGCCATGGGAGCCGTATGCGT
Organism: Microstegium vimineum; assembly: GCA_022036555.1. Taxonomy (NCBI): domain Eukaryota; kingdom Viridiplantae; phylum Streptophyta; class Magnoliopsida; order Poales; family Poaceae; genus Microstegium; species Microstegium vimineum. The sequence continues at coordinate 34,295,714 of CM039127.1, forward strand.
TGAGTTAACCATTGGCAGTAAGACTTTGCCAACAACGTTTTTCATGATCAGTGGCAAGGGCACCTACAACTTGCTCCTAGGAAGGGATTGGATCCACGCCAATTGTTGTATTCCTTCTACCATGCATCAGAGCCTTGTGCAGTGGGTCGGAGACAAAATTGAAGTCGTTCGAAGTGAAGCCCCATCGATCGTTGTGTCGGCAGAATCGGAGACTTATGAGCAAACCAGGTGCATATTAGGTGAAGCTTGGGACACGGAGTTCCTCAAAGTTGCCGATTACCGCATCACACCAATCCAAGCAGTCGGTCCTGGAGAAGAGTTTTAATGGATCGGTTTGCTAATGATGGAAAGTTGGGATAGGGCTTCACACCCGCCAATGATTTACTCGAAATAGACATCGGCGATAGTAGTAAACATAGGCCTACTTTTATTAGTGCTAAGTTAGATTCCCAATGTAAACAACAGTTAGCCTTGGAGGAAATCAAGAGATATTTAGTAAACCCTCCAGTCTTGGTTCCACCTCAGCACGGGAAGCCTTTCAGGTTGTATTTGTCTGTCGATGACAGTGTTATCGGATCAGCCTTAATTCAAGAATTTGAAGGGAAAGAACGTGTGATTTATTATTTGAGCAGAAGGTTAGTGGATGCTGAGACCAGATATTCGGCCATAGAGAGATTGTGTTTATGTTTATATTTCTCTTGCATAAAATTGAGGCATTATTTATTGTCGGCTGAATGCACTGTTATCTGCAAAGATGATGTGGTTAAGTATATGCTGTCGATGCCGATATTAAGTGGGAAAATCGGTAAATGGATTTTGACACTTTCAGAGTTTGATCTGAAGTATGAATCGGCTAAGGCAGTTAAGGGTCAGGTGATGGCCGATTTCGTTACTCAGCATTGTAATGTGGTAAGCTCTGTAGAGATTGCCCCTTGGACTTTGTTCTTTGATGGGTCTACATGCAAAGAGGGGGCAGGTATCGGTGTTCTCTTAATTTCACCCCGGGGACGGAAGTATGAGATTTCGGTGCCGATTGTTGCTATGTCAACAAACAATCAGGCTGAATATCAAGCTTTAATAAAGGGGTTGGAATTACTCAGGGAAGTGCGTGCCGATGCTGTTGAAATTTTTGGCGACTCTATGTTGGTGATCAATCAATTGACTGGGATATATGAATGCCGAAGTGAAGTGTTGATTGCACACCATGAGAAGTGTTTACGGTTATCGAAAGAATTCAAAGAGTACCGTCTTGAGCATATTCCTAGGTTGCATAATGAAGAGGTCAATCGGTTAGCGCAGAATGCTTCAGGATATCAGCCGATTCAAGAAGTCATGACATTGGTAATGGTTGCCGATGACTGGAAAAAGGAAATCGCCGATTACTTAAGAGATCCATCTAAGAAGGTTGAAAGGCGTCTAAGGTTCCAAGCTACCAAGTATGTGCTCCTTGACAATGAATTGTATTATCGGACAATTGATGGAGTCTTGCTTAGATGCCTTGGTGAAGAGGAATCAAAAGATTTGATGGGTGAGATCCATGAGGGTGTGTGTGGAGCACATCAATCGGCATTCAAGATGAAGTGGATGATTAGGCGAAATAGATATTATTGGCCGACAATTCTTGAAGATTGCTTCAACTATTTTAAAGGGTGCCAGTATTGTCAAAAGTTTGGTAATGTACAGAGGGCACCTGCATCGGCAATGAATCCTATAATCAAGCCTTGGCCGTTTAGAGGATGGGCTATTGATCTCATCGGCCAAATTTATCCACCATCGAGCAAGGGGCATAAGTTTATACTCGTTGCTACCGATTACTTTACAAAATGGGTTGAGGCAATTCCTTTAAAGAAGGTGATATCAGCAAACATGGTGGATTTCGCAAAGGAACATATTGTTTACCAATTCGGTATTCCTCAAACTATTACTACCGATCAAGGAACCATGTTTACATTGGGAGAGTTTGATGAATTTGCTGCTAGTATGGGGTTCAAGGTATTAAACTCTTCTCCTTATTATGCTCAAGCTAACGGTCAGGCTGAAGCAACTAATAAAGGAGTTATCAAGCTTATCAAACGCAAGATTGAAGAGAACCCTAGAAGGTGGCATGTGGTGTTAAATGAAGCCCTATGGTCGTATCGGATGGCGTGTTATGGTGCAACCAAAGTTTCGCCGTATCCGTTAGTTTATGGACACGATGTTGTCCTGCCTTGGGAAATTAAAACTGGTTCTAGGCGATTATCATTTCAAGATCAGTTGACAACCGATGATTATGGTATTCTTATGAAGGATGAGTTAGAAGATTTAGCAAGTCATCGGTTGAGGGCTCTGATCAGCATTGAAGAAAATAAGAAAAGGGTTGCCAGATGGTATGATAAGAAGGTGAAGGTGAAGCAATTTGCCGATGGCGATCTGGTATGGAAGTTGATTTTACCGATTGGGACTAAGATTTCTAAGTTTGGAAAATGGTCTCCTAATTGGGAAGGTCCTTATCGGATAAAACAATCTACTCCTGGTAATGCTTATATTTTAGAAACTCTCGAAGGAGTTGCATTTTCCAAAGCAATCAACGGTAAATACTTGAAGAAATATTACCCTAGTATTTGGGTAGACGCATAGAGTACTCGTTCGAATGCCGATGAGGATGAGTTATGCGACATCGGTAAAAAGCGTACTGGCATTATATTACAAAGAAAAATCAAGTATTACTGTTACACTTTCCGATATGATGAATTACAACAAGGATTGAATGACTAATATCGCACGCAGGCGAATTTGTTCTATTTCTTCCATCTCCCTGGCATCATCATCGGCAGACCCTTCAACTGGTTTCATCTTCTTCTTCAACAAAATAGCTTGTCGGGCGTTTCTGTCTCTTTCTTGTCGCAGAGCCTTAATGGTGTCAGACAATTGGGCTTTCTTTTGGCTGGCTGCGTTCAAGGCTTCTTCGACTCTTCTTAGTTCGGCCTGCAACTCTTCCCTCCTTGCCGATAGGTGAACGATCTCTTGCTCGAGATTGGCATTGGAAGCTTCTACTTGGCCGATGCTTTTGTGCTTATCATTGGCAACTTGCTTGAACTTAAGCATTTCTTCTTCGAGCTTCGATCGAGCAGTCCTATCGGCTATGCGACGAGAGAGTCTTTGATACTGAAGTTGCTTGCTCTCGAGAAACGCTGCTTGGAAAAGTGTTTCTTCTGTATCAACAGATAGGTGGCCTTGGATATTTTTAAAAGCTATCTTTGCTGCAGTGGAGTCTTGGAAGAGATGGGATGTGTCTTGTTGCAGTAAAGATAGCAATGTTTCGAGCTTGAACTTGACCTCTGCCGATAAGGCTGGAGCGGAGCTTTCTTCATCTTCGTCTTCATCGGGAAGGTTGACGGCGAAGGAGAATAAGCTATTCGCTGGAGCAGAGCCTTCTTGGTCTTCGTCTTCGTTAGGGAGGTTGACATCGAAGGAGAACAGGCTATCGGGAGAGTCTTAGGCCTGACAAGGAGAAAGTTAAAATTTGCCGATCATAAGTTTATACTGCAAATTTGTAGATAATCGGCTTACCATCTTGAAGCGGATTTCTTGCCGTGGACTTGAGAAGTCGGCTGGTATGGCCTCATCCTGGGGATCGGCAACGGTTGCCGATGAACACGCTTCCGTAGGAGGAGTGGTCGGTGTTGTTGGTGCTGTTGTTGGCGCTGTCTCTGCTGCGGCGGCTGGATCCTGTGGCGATGATGCCATCCTCTGATCGGGGATGTTGTCGGGTGTAGGTGCTGGTGCCGATGCCGATGTTGTCTCTGTTGCTACGGTTGGCTCCGGCGGAGCTGGTATCGTTGCCTGGTCGGGACTTTCGTCCATTGGTTGTTCAGAAGTGGACGTCGACGGTGGTTCTGATGTTGGCACATCAACAGTTGGTGATGCAAATGGAGTTGGTGGTGATGGAGTGGCTAGCCTCAGACGTCTCTTCTTCCTCGGAGCAGTAGTTGGTGAGCCGGCCCGTTTCGGTTGCGAAGCCTGGGGGGCATCAGCAGCAGGAGTTGGAGAAGCCTGTACGTTTGGAGCAGCTGCCGATGGCGTCACTGCCTGAAATTTTTGGTGTAAGATAAATGAAGTAAAAGTTGCCGATAAGAGTTTGTGATCGGTATAAGTAAAAATAAAACTTACTGCAAAAGCCCGCGCCAGGATGGCAGCAGCAGCCGATGGAGTGGCAATGGCCTTTGTGGGCGTCGGGTTGGGCTTGAGAGTGACCTTAGGGACCCTCTGAGGAGTGAAGGCAGCTAGTGTGGGAGCTTTATTACCGATAATCGATACAGGGCTCATCACTCGAAGGTGGAAGGGCTTGCCACTCTTGCTCATTCGAGGAATTGGATTGTCGACCTGTAGTAAATGAGAGTCAGATGCCGATGGTAGAAGTAAATAGTAAAATACATTGGGATAAAGAAACTTACTGCATCATCGGGAATGACGTGATTGGTGTCGATCAAGTGCCGATAGTAGTGTGATGACTTGGCGAACAGTTGGCCTCTCCATTCTTGCCACCAAGATTTGTATAACTCTGTCATGAATGATGTTGGTGCCCAGGAGGATAGGTCGATGTATGATGTATCGGCATCGGGAGGGAGATTGACAACCTTGTTCCAGTCCATGGCGCTGGAGATGATTTGTCTTGGTTTTATCACCTTAGTGTAGCAGAGCTTGATCGGTAATTGGCCAAATGCCAGTTGTCTTGCTGCTACCGATGGGTAATAGAACTTAAAGGATGGAGGAGCATTCTTCCCAGTTCCAAAAATGTTAACTGGAATAGCTCGGGGAACAATGCTGGCCTTCATGATTACTTCGTTCTGAGGCACGTTCCAATCGGTAAGGTTGAACAACAGAGGGAATTGGTTATTCTCGTCAACATAGGGCCACCAAAGTCATTCTGCGACAGGGATTCCACAGTAAAACTTTTGGAAGAACCTACCGAATTGATCTGCATTGGCATCGGTTCCTGGTAGCACTATGATGGTTTCCCCAAAATTGAGTGGGGGACGAGTTGCCGATTCATCATCCTCATATACATAATCTTCCGATATATCCCTTGGGAATTGCTGATTGAACAGATCAAATTGAAGGACCTTGTACATGTGTGCGTTCAACCACTTATTCACGAACCACCAAGGACCTCCAAGGTTGCCGATGGACTCACCTAGCAATAGCTTCTTGGACACTTGCTGCAGGAGATGGTATACCGATCCAAGAAGGTATCGGCCGAGAGGGAGTCTTGTTCCATCGGCAAGAAGTTCTGCTGCGGGGAGATGCATGGTGGTAGGTCCAACTGCTCTGCCATAGAAGATAAATTTTTCTAGCCACATATTCAAACAGATGGCATGCTCCCTCTGACCTACCGATCTAGTTTTTTGATATTCCTAGATGTAACCGGTCCAGCCGCCGATATTGCGCGTGTTCACTTTATACTCAGCCTTCCTATTGAACAAAGGGGGGGTATCGGCAGAGGAGACGTCGAGGCCGGTAAGCATATGCACGTTGGCAAGAGTGGGAGTGGCCGGTCCGTGTCTGAATAAAAAGGCATTCATTGTATCGGACCAAAATAAGAAGCCGTCATCATCATATTCTCATTCTTCTCCATATCGGCAATGGAGAGCCTGATGCACTGATCTAGGTTACGCTCTGACCAGTAAACTTGATGTGTTCTAATTATTCTAAGGTACCAGTTCTTCCATCCCTTGGTGGGTCTAGGCCATGAACGGAAGGCATCTTTCCATAACCCTAGGCTAAAGCACTCGGATCTGAAAGGGATGCGGTTGGTTTCGGCATTGATCAGATTGGTGGGTTCAGGATTTCCCATTGGGCCCAGGCAGTTGAAATTGGATTGCTCAATGGGGATTACTACCTTGTTGTACAATTCCTAGGTTTCAGAAAAAATCAAAGAAAGAAAGGGGAAAAGAATTACGAGGTTGATGCGGAAAAGAAATTTGCAGAAGATAAAGCGAGAAAGAAGCGGATTTACTCTGGGGACATCGAACTGGATCGCCATTTGAAGTTGAGGAAGTCCTTGCGATTCGTATTCTGCTGGAAGAAGACGCCGCTGCTTGAGTTCGCTGGACTGCTCTTTGGAGTTGCCGCCGAGGTTGAAGAAGAGGGCAGATGAATAAAAGTGGGCTTAGGGTGAAAAACAGATTGGATGGTGGTAACTTTTATAAGCCTGGTCAGGGGTATTTTAGAATTTTCTTTGCACTGAGCAGGAATGTAGAGAGATATGCAACAGGTATGCGCGGCAATCGAGGAGGTACGATTGGGCTTACAACTGTTCGCGCTGTGGTCGCGGGATTTTATTAATAAATTGCAGTTTTGCGCGCGGTAATCGAGGAGGTCGTGCAAGTATCTTGGGAGGAGAGGTTACAGTAGAGAAAATTTTGGTGCGTAAAATAATCTACACTCCGAAATTGGGGGGCATGTGTTGACACCGTTTTTTGGCATGTGTCAAATGGGCTAAAGCTCGCAGTGATCGGTAGCTGTTTTCTATCGGCATCGGCAGGTTAAGATAAGTTTGTTGCCGATAGAAGCTGAACAACAGAAGTGGTTGCTGATAAGGGTATTGCTGATAAGGATGTTGCCGATGAGAGTTGGGCGATTCTTGTCGATAGGGGTTAGTTGGTGACAAGTAACCAGAAGTGCAAGGTTGCCGATGGGAACTGTTACCGATGCCGATGGGCATGGAGTGATGATGCCAAGGGACACAAGATAACGTGGCAGTTAATGTCAGCAAAATTGCCAACGACAATAGATGGAAGTTGCGGATTAAAGTCTGCCGATGGAAGGTTTCATCGAAGAGAAGATATAAGGAAACTGGTGATTTCATACCAGTATTATTATAGAAGTTTGAGTCCGACTCTTGCACGTGTCGTTTATTTACTTAAAAATAGAGATATCTGTTTAGGAAAATATTATTGTTATTTGGGTCCGGCTCCTGCGCGAGTCAGTTATTTCCTTAAAGTTAGGAGTTTTTGTTTAGGGAAGGTACGAGTCGTGTCTCTGTAGAACTCTCCATGCGGGAGTATAAATATGTGCCCAAGGGCTGCGTAATAAAAAAAAGATCAATACATCAAATAAAATCAATTACTCTTATTTACTTTCAATGCAATTTACTCTTTTATGGCATTAGTCTTAGTTTATCTACGAGTTCTTCAAGCTTCGACGGGTTGCATCATCTTGATCTCCGTCAAACCCTTGTAAGTTCCGCGTGGGAGTAATCTGAGCTTTGCCATCCGGGCGCATCGCTGTTGTCTCGTTCAGCTCTGCTCTAGTTATCCTGATCAAGTCTGAGTCTTGACATCTGGGCGTATCGCCGTTGTCTTGTTCAAATCTTGCTCTAGTTATCGTCCTTGTCGATTAACTGGTCAAATCGACTAGCACACCCTTGGAAATCGAATTCGGGTAATAGCCCGAGGTGTTCGCAGATCCTGACGCTTTTTGTGTCAACACTTTGGACACCATATAGGGCCGACCGTCAAGGCCTATGTCAATGACATCATGGTCAAATCCAAAAAAGTCAGAAACCTGGTCGGGGACCTTGAAATCGCGTTCGGGTGCCTCAGGGCAAATCGTATAAAGCTAAATCCTGAGAAGTGTGTCTTCGGGGTCCCTCGAGGCATGCTCCTAGGGTATATAGTCTCCCAGCGCGGGATCGAAGCCAACCCTGAGAAGGTAGCCGCGATCAAGGATCTGAAGGGCGTACAAAGGGTCACAGGGTGCCTTACTGCCCTCAGCCGGTTCATCTCGCGGCTCGGGGAGAAAGCACTTCCCCTTTATCGCCTCCTTAAGAAAACAGAGCACTTCACATGGACCGTCGAGGCCAAGGAGTCGCTCTCCAAACTCAAAGCCTTGCTCACCTCACAACCTATCTTGGTGCCCCCAAACCCAACCGAGCCCCTCTTGCTCTATGTTGCTACAACTACCCAGGTAGTCAGCGCGACTATAGTAGTCGAGAGGGCAGAGGAGGGACACACCCTGCTGGTTCAGAGGCACGTCTACTTTGTAAGTTAGGTGCTCTCAGAAACCAAAGTGAGATAGCCCCACATTCAAAAGTTGTTATACGCCGTCATCCTCACTCGGTGAAAGCTCCAACACTATTTCCTGGGCCACCCGGTAACCGTGGTCTTGTCTTTCCCTCTTGGGGAGATAATCCAAAACCGGGAGCCATCAGGAAGAATCGCCAAGTGGTCGGTCAAGCTCATGGGGGAGGCTCTCTCCTATGCCTCTCGGAAGGCCATCAAGTCTCAGGTATTGGCAGATTTCATTGTAGAATGGACCGACACCCAACTACCCCTGGCACAGGTTCAGGCCGAACTGTGGACCATGTACTTCGACAGATCGTTGATGAAGACGGGAGCGGGCGCTGGATTGCTGTTCGTATCTCCCTCAGGGGTCCACATGCGCTACATCATCCGCTTCCACTTCGCCGCCTCCAACAACGTAGCCGAGTAGGAGGCCCTCGTCAACGGTCTGCGTATCGCCATCGAGCTCGGGGTTCGACGCCTCGACGTTCGAGGGGACTCACAGCTGGTGATTGACCAGGTGATGAAAGCCTCAAGCTGCCACGACCATAAGATGGAAGCCTACTGAATTGCATCTGAATTGCGTTCGTTGCCAGTCGTTGCAAAAATTTACGTTGCAAAAAGTTGTTGCAACCGATGTTAGATTCACGTTGCACCTGGTAAAGTTTCTTGCAACCATAGTCATTCGTTGCCAAGGGTGGCAATAGACATTTTTTGCAACTTTCATTGTCATGGCAATATAAGCTCTTGCCACGCCCACATGCGTAGCAAGAGATGATACATGCAACGATGGATATCGTGGCATTAAAGAAATTAACGATGGATACAATGCAACGATGGAGTTCGTTGCTAGAGTTATATGATATTGCCACGACTGCTATGGCATGGCAATAATACCTTTTGCCACGAGCTTTTGTTAGTTGCAAGAGTTATATACTATTGCCACGACTATCCACCGCAACAATTCTATGAGGTTGCCTCGCATTATTCTTGGTTGCAAAAGTTCACCTATTATTGCCACGGAATTATTCCGTTACCATGTATCATATTGACACATATAGCACCTGGTATTGCATCGCTAGTAGCATTTATTGTTCAATAAATATTCATTGTCCATAGCAGAAAACCACAACAAAAGAAGTTGCACTCATGCATATATTAATCATTAACTCAATCATTAAGATTACACAACATTCCAATTGTAGCTAAAATCATAAAAGAGTGTTAGGTAACTCATTATTTAACAACCTTTTTAAATTTTGTATTACAACACTTAACATCTATGCAACACTTAAGGGCCTAGCTGCGCAACATTGCCATCACCTATATCCTCGCTTTATTAGGAGCCTCCAACTCAAACCACAACAACCGTCTCGCTGCTACAAAGAACAGCAACAACCTTCACCAATGTTTATGTGATCTGCAAAAAACTCCACAAGTAACATGTTTCAGTAGTGGAAAATTAAAGTAGTACAAACTACAAGCAGACAGTGAAATATTTCACTACAGCAATTGGGTATTTCCATATTTATAGGGTATTTAAAGTTATTTGCGTGCAGATTCATACATGACAATATTTCAGTAGGGAGTGCAAGTACATATGAATGACATATCATATGAAAGGATTGCAAGCATATATCAGTGACAGGCAGTGCAGAATCAGCTCTAGATTAAATAGGCTAACATAATTACTATAAGATAAGCAATTCTCACTAAAAAGCAATATAAGATTTTAATACTCCCTCATACTAGCAGATGCTTTATATAAAACTAAATAAAAAATTTGATCTATTGAGTAATCTTGGTCCAGCAGACCAGCAAGAAGGCCAAAGTGGGGGAATCCTTCAAAAAGTTGGTGTTAACATTTGTTAGTCTCATTTTTGGTATGTATGTTCAGGCAACAACTTTGTACACACACAGAGCCTACAGAACCATAAAGAGCATGCAGGAGAAAACCTGAAGACATTTCAGATTTCAGATAAACACATATCATACTATTTTTAATGTAAAGTCTCATAGGTAAGTAGCAAGAAGGTTGGAAACTACTCACACAATACATGTATTTTGTATTGCTACTTCAGAGATAAGAACGTTGTATAATATCACCTAAGATTCATAGCCTCAAAGTAAAAGTAAACTATAAAAAAATGCAGTTATGTCAGTAGAAAATCCTTTGACTATGTTCACTGAAATGCTAGTTGTTGGATGCCCAATAACTAAAATACTTATATATGACTATTTTTTAGAAGGCCAAATACAACTGTGCAGATGCAAACAAGCAGTTACTTTAAGTAGGAAATAGATAAAAGGAGAGATAGAGATATCAGACAGCGAACCTTGGCATCAGAACAAGGGCATAGTTGCTTTGGTACCAATCCGACCTATCCAGAAAGAACATCTACTGTCATTTAGTGCTGAAACAAGTCAAAGGAAACTCACATTAGGTTAAATAGCATTCTATACATTTAAATCCATTAACAATAAGAGTATGCTCTACCTATCTATTCATCTCAATCTCAAAAAGAAAATGTCTTATGTACACTACTATAATGCTTAACTGAAAACAAATGACTGAATTTTGGTGATGCCTTAAGCAATGCTTACCAAAACCAAAAGCAAGGAAACTAACTGCTGCCGCAATGCAGTCTCCTAGACTTCCAGAAGAAGAACCTTGTCCTTGACCTGGAGCCATGTGCAAATTCTTGCATTCGTACCTCTCCTTTCCCACATACAGGGGTGTTGCAAAAGCAACTGCAGCAACACGCATCCCTAAATGAACAGTTTTGTTAGAGCAGTTCCTTTGGAAATGAACAATTTCATGCAATTAGTAAAGCCAAAGACGAATGCTCCCGAAAAACAATATTGTAGGAGTACTTTTTGGTAGATAACTTACATCCTGTTCTTTATAGCAGAGAGAACAAATCACCTGTAGAATAGTTTTAGTAAGTCTGCAGTCTTGATTCATGCGATTTTAGTGACAAAAGAGAAAAGTTACTGAAATCGTTATCTAGAAAAAAAATGACATGCCTTGTCAATGGTCACTCAGATATTTATTTAATGAATAGAACTAACAATATGATTCCATGAATCTATGTATTGAAAAAAAGATGCATCAATCTAAGTAAAACAAAGGTGCATCAATCTAGAAACATTACTGGCATATAGTTTCACAAAATACAACATAATAGCAGTGCCGGTAGGACCTACCAACCAAATCTTAAATGCCTACAGTAAAATCTATTTAGGGGAAGCAATACATGTGCCCGTATTTAACAGGAGGTGGAAAGCTACCTTAAGAACACCCTTGCTAAGATAATCAGGCCCTCCATCCCTCAACTCCAAGGCCTTGTATATTATTGAGAGATCAATAGTTCAAAGAAAAAAGTCATAATTCTGCACATAGATGTCAAACATATGGAATTTGAGGCAACTACAGACAATCCATTCCAAACAAAATAGTAGATACTGACATCCCAGAGTACCATATATAATATGAATTATATTTTTATTTTCTGTGTTGTCAAAATGATTAAATGTGGCATGGTATATCACGTATAAATATGATTCATGATTCATTAGATAGGAATACTTCTGGAGAGGTCTATTGGCTTCACTACATTCTTTATGTATTATTTAAAAACAAAATCATGCTTATACTCAATGATTCGTGCATAGTATATAGGTAGAAACTTAAGTACACAAAATTCGTCGGATATAAGTAGAACCAATCCAGTAGCAACTCAGACTATTGAGTAATTCGATCTAGAGCAGAAGACAGGAACACATATGAGCATTCCGTAGCGGGTGCAAATAGGCCGAGATCCTGCGCCGTCGGGGCAGTGTGGCAGGGATCTGGTGGGGGCATGTGACAGTACGTGCTCGAGGTCGAGGGTGTTGCGGACAGGCGATCCGGCTAGGACCAACCGTGGGCAGCCGGCCGCGGTCGCGGACGCAGCCAAAGACGCGCAGTCGTTCGTTGGTGGAGAAGCAGACGGTGGTCGCTGCTGATGCGAACGCAGCCGAAGGTGTTGGCGGAGGAGACCCAACTCGTCGGTGGGGAGCCACGGGCGGCGAGGCGGCGGCCGTGGTGGATCCTGACGCGGATGCCGCCGGAGGCGTTGGCGGAGGTGACCCAGTTGAGATCCGTTTGATGGGGAACGCATGCGAGCGGGGCGATCCACAGACGTGGGATTAGTGGAGATCGCGTTGAGGATTTCGCGGTTTTTGTTTTGACGGGGAACAACATGCGAGCGCGGGATTTTTTTTTGACGGCCGGGGGCACCCTACACGCGGGTGAAGCGATAAGCGCCGGGGGACGATATATATATATATATATATATTATATATATTATATATATATATATATATTATATATATACATATATATATATTATATATATTATTATTATTATTAATTATATTATATATTAGTTGTAGAGAAGAGAAGAGATAGAGATAAGAAAGACTAGCGATGTGTGAGTTGGGGATAAAGAGGTAAGGAGAGGAGAAAAAATAATTAAAAAAAACCATTACAATTGGGTCCCACCTGTCAGGTTGCGGCCTGGGTGGGAGAGACAACACATATCGATCGTGTTCCAAAAAATTTTAAACTCATAAACAACAACATATATGTAAGCTATGTCTTGTTAAAAAAGTTTGATTGAAAATGAAAAATGATCTATATAAATAATGTAGATCTTGATTAGTTTTAAACACCTTTATATTCAAAAGTTTTTCAGATGATGTCATTTAGTGTCTCATTTGACAAAGTTTGACCAAGTCAAATTTTAAATTTAAAAAATAACACCTTCACACTAGTATTTGAAACTCTAAACGGCTTCAAATAGAAAAGTCATGAATACCATGTTTGTTAAACTCATCAAGATCTAAATTTTTTGTTTTGGTCAATTTTTCATAGGACAAAGTTTGGACAATTGAAATTTTAAATTTTGACACCTCCAAACCAGTTTTCGAAACCATAAATGGCCTCAACTAGAAAAGTCATGAATATCAAGTTTGGTCAACTCATCAAGATCTAAATTTTTATATTGGTCATTTTTTCATTTGAGAAAGTGTTAGAAAAATTTCGTTCTAAATTGACAAGTCTCTTGTAGAGTTTCATGAACTCTATGTGAAATTAATAATTTGATAACTAATGTTTATTAACACATTGTCAAATTGAAAAATGATCTATATAACAAATGTATATCTTGATGAGTTCTAACATCTTTGTATCCAAAAGTTTTTCAAATGAGATCATTTAGTGTCTCATTTGATAAAGTTTGACCAAGTCAAATTTTGAATTTAAAAAATGACACATTCACACCAGTATTTGAAACTCTAAATGGCTTTAAATAGAAAAGTCATGAATACCAAGTTTGTTAAACTCATAGAGATCTACATTTTTTGTTTTGGTCAACTTTTCATTGAACAAAATTTGGACAATTCAAATTTTGAAATTTTAATTTTTGACACCTCCAAATCAGTTTTCAAAACCCTAAATGGTCTCAACTAGAAAATTCATGAATATCAAGTTTGGTCAACTCATCAAGATCTATAATTTTTTATATTGGTCATTTTTGCATTTGAGAAAGTGTTAGTAAAGTTTCGTTCTAAATTGACAAGTCTCTCATATAGTTTCATAAACTAAATGTGAAATTTATAATTTTATGACTATTGTTTATTAACACTTTGTCAAATAGAAAAATAATCTATATAACAAATGTAGATCTTGATGGGTTCTAACATCTTTGTATTCAAATGTTTTTCAGATGAGGTCATTTAGTGTCTCATTTGACAAAGTTTGACCAACTCAAATTTTGAATTTAAAAAACTTACACCTTCACACCAGTATTTGAAACTCTAAATATCTTCAAATAGAAAAGTCATGAATACCAAGTTTGTTAAACTCATCAAGATCTACATTTTTTGTTTTGGTCAACTTTTCATCAGACAAAGTTTGGTCACTTCAAATTTTGAATTTTTAAATTTTGACACATGCAAACCAGCTTTCGAAATCCTAAATGGTCTCAACTAGAAAATTCATGAATACCAAGTTTGGTAACTCATCAAGATCTATATTTTTTATATTGGTAATTTTTTGCATTTGAGAAAGTGTTACAAAAGTTTCGTTCTAAATTGACAAGTCTTTACTCTCGTAGAGTTTCATAAACTATATGTGAGATTCATAATTTTATGACTAATATTTATTAACACTTTCTCAAATAGAAAAATAATCTATATAACAAATGTAGATCTTGATGGATCCTAACACGTATGTATTCAAAAGTTTTTTAGATGAAGTCATTTAGTGTCTTATTTGATAAAGTTTGACCAAGTCAAATTTTGAATTTAAAAAAAATGATACCTTGACACCAATATTTGAAACTCTAAATGACTTCAAATAGAAAAGTCATGAATACCAAGTTTATTAAACTCATCAAGATCTACATTGGTTGTTCTGGTCAACTTTTCATTTGACAAAATTTGGACATTTCAATTGTTGAATTTTTAAATTTTGACACCTTCAAACCAGTTTTTGATACACTAAATTGTCTTAAATAAAAAAAGTCATGAATACCAAGTTTTGTCAACTCATCAAGATCTACATTTATTATATTGGTCATTTTTGCATTTGAGAAAGTGTTAGAAAAAGTCTCTTGTATAGTTTCTTAACTCTGAGATTTATGATTTTGTGATTAATGTTTATTAAGACTTTCTCAAATGCTTTTGTTAAGAATAAGTGAGTAGTGTAGTGGTAAAGCAGTTCACATTGCTGCTAGAGGTGTTAGGTTCAAACCCATTGCATATTTTTTTTTGAAATTCATTATTTATTTTAATTTAACCATTGAAGAGACTTGAAAAATTACACCATGTGATGCATATTTATTATTTTTTTGAAATTCATGATTTATTTTAATTTAACCTTGTTTGATCAGACTTGGACCCATAAATGTCTTAAAAAGTTAAACTAAGCATTAATATATAAGTAGCCTAATGGTTTATTAATGACCTAGACAATCCTAAGGTCATAGGTTCGACTCCTCTTCCCTTCACAAGTAATTTTTTTAAAAAATTAACAATTCATTTATTGGACATATCATTTTTCTTATAATTAAAAATTCACTTATTAGTTGTTTTTTTGTTTTTTCAGAACCCTTGCGGCTGCATATTTATTATTTTTTGAAATTTATTATTTATTTTAATTTAACCCTGTTTGATCAGACTTAGACCCAGAAATATCTTTAAAAAATTAGACCATGCATTAACATATATAAGTAGCCTAGTGTTTTGTCCATGATCTGGATAGTCCTAAGGGCATATATAAGTAGGGATGCGGCTTCAATTATATCCGTCAAAAAATCCCGACAAAAGACACGAATCGATCTCTGATTTGGCAAACTTAATAGATTAGTTCTCTTTCCATATTTTAAAGGATAATTATTAATATAGTTTTGTATGGCTAACTTTAAGATAAACATATAGCAGTTGCATTGGTAAGGCCATTGCGTTTGAACTAAGACATCCTGGGATCCAATCCTAGGTGTAGTTTGTTTTTCTTTTTTTAATCACGACCATAAGATATTGCAACCATATCTATAAATTTTCTACGGATTAGAACTTTTATAACAAATTAATAAACCTAAAATATGATTATAAGATACAATAAGAAATTGTTTTTTAACCTAAAGTTGTTTATACATTACTCAATTATATGAAAATTAATATATTAAAATTTGATTAAAGTAAATATATCTATTGTACCATCAAGTACATGAAATACACTTACATGAATGAAAAAATATATAATAACTTTATATTCTGTTTAGTAACTATGAAAACCCTTTATTATTAAAATAACTTGAATTGTCCTCACACTTATTTTATATTACGACTACAACCATGATCATCTTAATATTGTACGCAACGCAAATAAATCGTGACAAAAGTAAAAACTTGTTCCAACCATCAATAAAGAGTTGCAATATCAACTTTGTATTGCAACGCCAAACAAACTGCACGCAACACAAACAAACTCGTGGCAAAAGTCACAACATATTGCAACCATCGACTAAAGTGTTGCAATATCATTATAGTATTGCAATGCCAACAAAAACCCCTGCAACAAAAAAAACAGTTGTAATACTGATATTTTTCTTGCAACCATCAAATAAAAGTGTTGCAATATCAACTTAGTATTGCAACGTCTGTAAAAGTCCCTGCGACGCAAATCAAAGTGTAGTAACAGTGACAACGTATTGCAACCACACTATATTTCGTTGCGATAACAATTATTTGTTGCAACGATCTTCATCTTTTTTGCCAGGAAACAATTTTTGTGGCAAAAATTCCATCTATCGCAACCAAAAGTGCAAATGGTTGCGAGAGCACTCCTTGTTGCAACGAAATCGTTGACATTGCCCCGAAAGAGCGTGGCAAAAGGGTCAGAATCTAGTAGTGAACGCCTTTCGACAAGGCTTCTATTGGCCGACAGTTGTCGCCGATGCTACCAAACTCGTTCGATCTTGCAAGGGATGCCAGTTCTACGCTAGACAAACCCACCTCCCGGCCCAAGCCCTTCAGATGATACCCATAACTTGGTTGTTTGTTGTATGGGGACTCGACATGGTCGGCCCCTTAAAAAAAGGAAAAGGTGGCCAAACCCACCTCCTCGTGACCATAGACAAGTTCTTGAAATGGATCGAGGCTCGAACCATCACCAACATTCAATCCCGACAAGCCGTATTGTTCTTCGCAGACATCATCCATCACTTTGGGGTCCCCAACATCATCATCACTGACAACGGCACGAAGTTCATCGGCCAAAAGTTCTTGGACTTCTGTGACCACCACAACATCAGGTTGAACTGGTCTGCAGTTGCCCACCCTCAAACTAATGGCCAGGTTGAGCGCACCAATGGCATGGTCTTGCAGGGTCTCAAGCCAAGGATTTTCGACCGACTAAACAAACACGGCAAGAGATGGGTCGATGAGTTACCCTCTGTCCAGTGGAGCCTCAGAACGACACCAAGTCGAGCATAGGGTTCTCCCCGTTCTTCTTGGTCTATAGGTCCGAGGCCGTCCTCCCCATCGATCTCGAGTACGGGTCCCCATACAGCAGCTCGAGAGGACTCACTCGACCAGCTCGAGGGAGCCTACAACAAGAAAGCCAATGCAGCAGCTCGAGAGGACTCACTCGACCAGCTCGAGGAAGCCTACAACAAGAAAGCCAACGCAGCAGCTCGAGAGGACTCACTCGACCAGCTCGAGGAAGCCCGAGACATGACCCTCTTCAAATCGGCAAGGTACCAATAGACGCTCAGACGCTACCATGACAAGCAGTGCGCAAAAGGGACCTCGACGTCGGCGACCTTGTACTGCACCGCCGACAAAGCAGCAAGGGGTGTCACAAGCTAACGCCACCTTCGGAAGGACCGTTCATCGTGGCAGAGGTGCTAAAGCCAGGGGCTTACATGCTAAAGAACAGCAAGGGCGAGATCTACACCAACGCGTAGAACATCGAACAGCTACGTCGCTTTTACCCTTAGGCCTCAGGGCTCTGTACTTGTATTCATGTCTCGAATGAATAAGATAAAAAGTCTTCTGAAGCACTGTACTCGTAATGTACTTTTCTTTATCACGAAGCACAAGGTAGCCTCGACTCTATTTTCATAAAGACGAGCCTCCCTCGGGGGCTACAAAGGGGGGGACCCCCTTGAGTCCCCGGAAAAATCACTCAGTTTTTTCAAATGAGCTTGATGTCGCTCAACTCCTCCATGCTACCTAGAACTCACGTCTCGCTTAAGAATAAAACAACTCATGCCGGCAGAGGGGATGGGTTGAGCCGAAAACAATCACCTACGCCTCAGGGCTACGATTACTGTCACTCGACTCTTCCCCCCCCCCCCCCCCCCCCCCTCGAGGCCCATGGGTTTGTTAACAGCTTAAACGAAGACAAGTAAGGGCAGCTAAGAGGAAGAAACTCGAGCTGAACAAAAAACTAAGTCGATAACTTTATAAAACATCCAAATGTTTTAAAGCCCCTCGGGCCACGATCAAACACAAAATGTTCTAATCTACCCCATTACATGGACCTTTTTTGTCTAGATCTGGCTCACAGGCCTCAACTACTCCCATCTCCATCGTCGTCCATCGAGGGAAGCACCTCAGGCTCGAAGAGCTTCGCCAACTCGCCACCAGGCACCTCTGCGGCGTCGATCAGCTCATGGCATCTCGCCATGTTCTCTTCGTCATTCAACGCTGGGATGACGACAAAGCCGAGAGCGATGACGTTGAGGTCGTAGGTGTAGCTCGAGTGAACGACCGCGAGCGCCCGCTTCACGCCTTTGTGAAGAGTAGAACGTACCTGCTCCGTCACTTCACGAGTCATGGTGAAGAAGCGGCGCACGAGGGAGTCTCCGCGCACGTCGCCCGCAACCGGCAGCTCCGGCTCGACCCCCATGCCATCGCAGAAGGTGGAGATGGCATGCTCGAGCCTCTTGTTCAGGGCCGCCTCCGCCCAGTGGAGGCTCTGGAGACTAGTCAGATCCTCATGGGCTCGGGTCCTGTCTTCCTCGAGGACTACCGGAACAAACAGAGAACTCTGTCAAAACCAAAAAAATAGGGGAAGGGTCGAGACCAAGAAAGCTCAGTAATGTTTCTAAAAAACTCACCTTGGGCATGCGTTTCCAAGGTGACGTAGGCCTGCTCAACCTCTTGTAGTTGACGGCCGACGTCGACTAGGGCCACAGCTTGGTCACTCTTCTTACCCCGGAGCTCCTCGATAAGCTTACCGGTGCCATCGAGGGCCCTCGTCTTGGCGGCCACATCCTCTTTCAGAGTAGCGATCTGGACCCGGGCCTTCTGCTCCGCGACGTTCAGTGCGTCGCGGTCATGGGAGACGGTGTCGATGTCTGACCGAAGCTCCCGGACCTGCTCCTCGAGAGAGGCACGGTCGGTAGCCGCTTAAGCCAGATTGCCCTCGAGCAGCCGGGCACGCTCTGTCGCCTGAGCTAGCTCCTCCGTCAACTTGGTCGTCTCCTCTTCAGCCTTACGCTGGGCCTCCCGGGCGATGTCCCATTCCTATCCAGCCTCGGCAGCCTCCTTGAGGGTGGCTCCAGCCCTCGACCGTGCCTGGGAGGCCTCCTCCTGAGCGGCCTTGGCCCCCCCTACGCGGCGGCCACCTCGCCCCTCGCCTGGGTGGCCTTGGCTTCCGCCTTCTCCAGCGATGCGCGGAGGATGGGGAGCTGGCTCCACTGCTCCCGCGACTGAAGGACGAACTGGGACTTGTCATGCGACCTCGCCCTCAGCGCCTACTAAGGATAAAAGGGAAGGTCACAAAAAAGGACAGCAAAACAACCAAGATAAATTAGAGAGAAAGGACGAAGCTCACCATCATCTCCTTGAACATATCTTCGGAAGCAACCCCCACCGCCATGAGTGTCACATGGTCAAGCCACGCCCGGAACTCCTCCAAGTGCTCCCACTCCCTGAGCTTGGCTTGATCGTCGAGCTCGAAGAAGGTGCGCCCTGGATCTCGGGGGTCGGGCAGCTTGAGCACCTCCTAAACCTAGAGATCGCTGCTGCGGTCGACCCTCCCCCTTACCTCCTGCATGATGGCTGACCCATTTCGAGGGTGCCTCCATGGGCCATCACCCGCTCTGCCAGGTTGGGGAAGTAGGTTGCCCCCTCGAGCCGGGCAATCCTGGCCTTGAAGCGATCTTGCAGGGCTGCCATCGACCCCTCCGGGTCTTCGTTTCTGGGCGGAGGAGGTCCCCACCATGGGAATAACCCTAGGCGGTAGAGGAAATACATGTTAGCATCCAGGGTGGTGGCCTCACCACAGTCCGGTAGCCCATCCCCTCCCTCCACCTCGACTGAGCCAGGGGGCGGAGCACCTCAAGATGACAATCGCCCGACCTCAAGATGAGGCCGCGCTGACGCCTCGGACATAACCGTGTCCGGCGCGCCGCTCGCTTGCATCACCACAGCAGTTCCCTCCGGCTCCGGTCGGGGGGCCGTCACCGCCACCATCTCCGCCATCGTTGCCCTTGTAGGAATACGAGGTTCCTACGCTAGCTGGAAAACAAAACTTTTCGACCTCATAAACCAGGATCTACTGCTAGTTACAGGTTACGGGATTACCACTAGACGCGCAGGTGCAGCGGAAGACGACTTGATGTAGTCGTGCGCGTCGCAGCAGGCAGTGCAGTTGCGTGGTCGTTCGTCTCAATGTCCCCTTCACGTGGTTCATCCTTGTGCTCCAGATGCAGCACCTCCGAGGAATCCCACACGTGCAGGGAGGAAGCGTTGCGCCTCCGGACTGCTAGGTCCGCGAGGAGCAAAAGGCGCGAGCGTGGGGAGGCGACGGCGGCTGCCAAAAGGCGTGGATCAATTCGCCCCGCGCCCACCCCTTGCTTATATAGGCGTCCTAACGAGCTCCCACGGTGGAGGCCCATTAGAAACCCTAAACCTAGTCTAATTCGGGTCCAACCCGAATTAGGCTTCCAACCCCTTAAGCGTGCGACCCTATGGGCTCACGCATACATAGACATGGCCCAAGTACTCTTACTCGACCAATAGTTGATAGCGGCCTCTAGCAAGACGTGTCAACTCCTATGTATACGCTATGATCATATCAGACGAACCACTATGACCATGTACAAGTTATTCCCTTCGCCACTCGATATATGGTTCAACTCGTGGGTTAACACTTAACCCAAGCATGGCCATGCATTTGTTGATCCAATCACATGAGTGATCCAGTGATATCTCTCTCACGAAGAGAGGGGCAAATTCCATCTTGATTGTCTATGTCTCATAGCATGTTTCCCAACCACCCAAGGACCACCTTTATAACTACCCAATAACGGAGTAGCGTTTGATAGTCTCTAAGTAGATCGTTTCACATCTTGAGTACATACCACAATCTCAGGTCTAAGGACATAACGTACATGACATGAATAGAGACTTTCTCTTGTTGGGTCAGTCCAGCCTACATGTCTCACATGTGCCCACATTATTAGTTTGACATCTCTATGTCTATGACTTGTGAAACATAGCCATCAACTAATACATGTGCTGGTCTAATATTCAAGTGTGCTCTTACAAGAATGCCGACCAGGGACTACTATTAGAATAACCATTCAGGTAATTGAGTTCCACAAACAATTCACATAATTGTCAATCAATACTAGTTGTCTATAATGGATATTCAAAGAACACTTTATTAATCATGGATACAATCGGAATATAATCATCTACATGATTAGCTCTAGGGCATATTCCCAACAGCCCTCTCCGCCGCGGGTGTCGCCTCGAGCTCCTTGGCCCGTCCCTCCTCCTCGGCCGGCTGATGGCCCTCCTTGGTAGGCTGGTGGGGCGACACCAAGGCCCCCTCGATGGGGGTCTCTACCAATGGCGGCATCTCCAGCGCAGCGCCGACCGCTCCCCCGCCCGACGAAGACGCTGTGGGCGCCACGAGGGGTAGGGCCGTGGCGCGACCCTCCTCCTCGGACAACGCTGACTGCGAGGGAGGAGGGCCCGGCCGCGCATCCCCCTCTTGCCACGCCTTCTCCTCGCGCTCAAGCCGCAGGCGCGCCTCCAGCGTCACGAGGCACTCGGGACACCGCAACGGTGCCGGCTGCTCCGGCGCCTCCTCTTCACCGGTGGCGGTCAGGTCGGCCACCTCCACCTCTACGGAGGTTTGGGGCTTGGCCCCCTCCACCACGGCCGCCGCTGATGCCGGCCCCGCGCCTTTCGAGGCCGCCGGCGCGCCCTCCTCTGACGGGGCAGTGAGCACAACCTCGCCCGCCTGTCCGGTAGACCCAGTCGACGCGGCGGATCGACCCGCCTCTTCCGCCACCCGAGCTCGCTCTGCGGCCGACTACGCCTACCCACACTCCATCGCCTCCTGCTCCCTGGCCGCCCACTCCACACCTGGGTCAAGGGTCAAGGGGGACAGGGCAGCGGAGCCGGCTCTGGCCGCCATCCTAGCCGCAGCCTCCACCCTCAGCTTCTTGGTCGGGGTGGGGGACGCATCCTCCAACGAGCGCTTCACCCTGAAAAAGGAACGCATACGCGACGGTAAGTGCAAATTGTAACCAACGTAAAGGAAATTCGGGACCAAAAGGAAAGGAACTTACCCGAGCGGAATCAAGGGGGCCCAACCAGCAGGCCTCGAGCCGCTCAGGGGCTTCTGAGCGGCACCCCGGGAGCCACTTCTCCCTCTAGTGCTGGCTACAGCGGAGGCTGATGGTGCTCCCGGCGTCGTGGACTTGGCGGGGGTCAACGGCGTCCTCATCGCCGCCGTCCTGGTCTCCTCCTGGGTCAACGGGCCCGAGGCCCATGCACTCGACCGAGTAGGCACCAGCGGCGTGCTCGACCGACCCCTCGACGGGGACTACGACGAATGACTACGCGTCCGCCACGCCACTTCACCCCGAGAAGCCGCGGGGCGCTCACCCCCTGACTCGATCATGGCGGTCAGGGCCGACCTCGACATTGACCCCCTCTCCCCTCTACTACCGGCGGTCACCCCTTGTCGCTCGGGTGCCGTTCTTTCTTCCTCGAGCCCTTCGTGCGGCTTGACCTGCCCCTCCTCCTCCTGCTGCTCTAGCTCCTCTTCCTACACAAAGACAATACCCTTCTGGTCCAAAGTGATGGTCACAACCCGATACCACTACACCATGCCGCTATTCTTAATAACCTCGCCACTACTCGTCTCCTCATCCTCATCTTCCTCCGAGGGAGACTCCTCTTCGAGGAGGCCGGCTTGCCTTTGCCGGGATCGGCGTTGGTCACGCTCCATTTTCTCAAGGGATTTTTTGCCCCTATCCCTCTTGGCCATGTCCTTATCCTTTTTGGCTTGCTCGGCTTGAAAGCGTCTCACCTGGGACTCATTCCGCTCCTCCTTCACCGGTGGCAGCGACCCCCGATGAACGATGTTCCCCTGAGGAACACGAGGCATGGTTAGGAGATAGGCAAAAGAGACGAACAAGACAAACAAGAGGGCATTAATAGAAGAGGGTTGTCATACCAACTGGACATGGCCCTCGTCCGGCACCATGGGAATGAGAGCGACCTGCTTCTCCTCGAATGCGCCGGCGAAGGAGGAATGCACTCGACGGGCGATCCTCTCGAGGGGCAGCTCATCCCCCATGAGCTAGCATCCTGTGAGATCCACCCCCGCGCACATCGTGTCGAGATGCAGTGGGCGAGCCATCAGCGGCACGACTCGCCGCTGATGAAAAGCCGACGCCACGATGGCCGCCGTAAGCCCCTGCCGCCTCAGATGGGCGATCGCGTCGAGCAGATGCTCGAGGCGACTCTGGCGCTTCTTTGGGACGTTGTGCTTCCAGTGGAAAAGCTTCGAGTCATGGTCCTCCCAGTGTAAGGGGGGAACAGACCATCGTCATTCCTCAAGTAGAACCATCCGGAGTGCCACCCCGTGTGGCTCGACTTGATCTTCACCTGAATCCAGTCGTCCGGCCTCTTGAGGGCGATGCTGCAACACCCCGCCTTGACCATCTTCCGATAGCCGGTCTCAGCCAGAGCATGGAACGGGCCCTCCTCGAACAGATGGAGCCATAGGTCCCAATGGGGCTCCGTCCTCAGGTACCCTTCGCACACGACAGTGAAGACCGCAGCATGGGAGACGCCATTTGGGGAGAGGTGTTGGAGCTTGATGCCATAGTGGAAGAGGATCCCCCGCAAGAGACGGTTGGGGGATCCCAGCCCCGCCTGGTGGAAAGCCTCGAAGCTAACCACGTAACCTTCCGGTGGGTTGGGCTGGCAGTCCGTCCTCGGCAAGACCATCCACTCCGGCCGGTCCGCTGAGGTGACGGGCCGAAGAAGGCCACTCTCCACCAAGTCCCCAAGCCGCTCTACGGTCTCCGTCGAAGGAAGCCAGGCGTCGGAGCCGCGCAAGGTGTAGTTCGGCATGACGGCGGGAAAGCGGATGCACTCGGAGGCAGGGGTTGAAGGTGCGTTCCCAATCTTTCCTCTCCTTACTCGCGCGCGCAGAGATCGGGCTCAGAGGGCAACGAAGGCGATGGCGAGAGGAAGAAGGCTAGGAAGGCAATGGTAAGCACGAGGAAGCCAAGCCCCTACCCCCATATTTATAACCGGAAGCGCAACGGGCAGATCCATCGAAAAGGTAGGTAAATCCCTGCATTAAATACACCCACCTAACACCCCCTAAGGATCCATAGGATAAGCTACACCTGTCACGTCATCGGACTCCTCGCCGCACTCCACGCCTGCTACGTACAGATGCAGTCGAACGGACATCTCCTGAAAAGGCGCACCAATGGCAGGCGGCGGGCAATGATGGGCGTTATCTTCGGAGGTAAGCAACGAACGTCGACCCGTCCGTCGAAATCTCGGGGGTCGATGGCTGGCCCACCGATCACTGGTTCGACAGCCACCCTTGAACGGTCCTTCCCAGGGAAGTAAAACAGACTCCGATCCACCCCCAAATCTTGAGGAGGCGAAGGCTGACCCTCGAATAGGGTTCGACAGCTGCCCTCGAGTACCCGAGTCAGGGATAACCCAGGAGGAGCCAGCACGAGGCCCAGCTCGAGAACGAACTCTCGAGACCCCCAGGACATATCCGAGGCAAAACCCAGGAATACCTAAGGACACCTACGATGGGAGGCATCGAGCCACCGACTCTCATCGAACAGAGTTGGCACCTAGGTAACCCATGTGGTTTCGCTTAATGAGGACGCCTCAGGGCTTCTGTCGACCCCTATCGAATGGGGCACAAGTTCTCACTTGGATCTCCCCGTTACCAGCTCACTGAAGACTTCGAGGCTCGTCCAAACGAGGATAGCACGATGCTCTTCACCCCACAATCCGAGCGCAAGGATCCGCGGGAAGGATTCTAAGAGGTAGCAACACTCCAGGCGCACAGGGCTCAGGGGCTCGACTACGCATGGCCCCCCTCGACGAAAGAGGGTCGAAAACACTCGGGAGCTTGACGACTAGAGCTGACCCCTCGATAGGGCGCTACAACTCCAGTTAATACCAATCCCCCTCGATAAGACACAAATCAAAGCCCCAGAGGAATTCTTAATCACTCCTCTAGGGCCTTGGGGGCTACCCCCGCGGGGGACGCTCGCGCGCCCCCACGGTGAGATAACCAAATGAAACCCTGCGCCTCAAGATTAGGTACTTCAACTCCACTTCATGTTAACAAACCCCACAGATCATCGGCAAGAGCCTCTATACGGATTCACCTTATCCGCATAGAGGCTCGGGGGCTACTATCGGGTATAAAGGTAAGGGGTACCCTAATCCATGACAATCTAGTGCTTAATATCCAGGAAAAATCCAAAAGCCATCCTACCTCCCCATCAAGCATGACCGGTCATAGGCCGGTCAATTACTGGAGAGACAGTGAGCAGGATCTGCTACGGAAGAGGGATCGATCCAATCCCCCTCTACCTCGACCCCTCGAGTGATGGAAGAGGGGACGATTGAATCCCCCTCTACCTCGACCCCTTGAGTGCCGGAAGAGAGATCGATCGAATCCCCCTCGAGTGACGGATAGGGGGTCAATCGAATGCCCCACGATCAGGAGGCCCGATCAGCTCACCTACTCCCAGTATGGGGTAAAGGGGATACCATGCTATTACCTGCTCCCGCCTAACGCCATGGGCACCCGGTACCTCAGTCAAATCCATCAACTCGTCACCCATACCCGGGTTATCCGTCGATCGTGCAGCCACTGTAGCCACGCCTTGAGTACGGAGGCCGAAAGCACCCCCTCGAATCTTGAATGGGATAGCCCTCGACCGTGTTTTCGGGGATGTGTCAGGATCATGCAGGTCTCGATACTGCTCAATCCGGGGGCTCGACCCTCATCTCCATCCACTACATCATGGAACCCGTCCGCTCCGTCCCGCTTCAACTGCGGAGCTCGCACCCGTCTACAGGAGATCAATCGTTCCACGCCATGTCGTTCGGCAGCGACCAGTCCGCCATCACCATGCCCCGGAGCACTGGAAGGACAGGAAGAGCATGCCACTACAGCAATCGACGTCCCATCGCAAGCATGGTGCCATGGACGCGCCTCCCATACTGATACGAACTAGGGCTCCTGTACTCTCAAGCCTCCCCTTAGTCTATAAAAGGGGACGCTGGGATAGTAGGAAAGAAGAGACAGAGAACAACAAGACATCTACTCGCACTTGCAACCATCTAAGCAACACCCATTGGCACTCGCAGCAAGCTCGCTAGCATACGCAATAGAGAGTCATATCCGAACACAACACAAACCAATGATTGCTTGATCAAGATCTCAAGCAATCAACCGAGCCACCTAGGATAGCCCGGCTAGCCTTAGGCCTCGACCCTCCCCCCCCCCACCGGGTTCATCTGTGTAAGCCAGCTTGTACTCCCCCTGTACGAGCACTTCGGTGCAAGATAATACAATCCTTCCTTCCCCGCTGGACGTAGGTCCTTCTTTGCCCGAACCAGGATAAATATTGTGTTCTTCTTGCATCACATCTGGGAGAGGGAGCACGCAATAAATAAATTTACTGGTTGGTGATCGACCCCCTGGGTCGAAACACCGACACAATCTAACTTAGCTCGATGGATCAGGAGTTGCTACAATGCTTCATATTTCAAGAATACTATATCTACAACAAGCATACTTCTCTTTTGTATGAAAAATTCAGCAGTAAAGACTCACCCATATTACCTTAGCCCTTTATGGGGCTTATAGCTTTATCCTTTGTCTTGGGAGGTTGAGAGATAGAACAACTTGACTTGAGCACTAGTTTTCTCATTCTTTCACAAGTTTCATATCGGAGGTTTTGTAAAATTTTGTAAAAGAAAGACTTAGTGTTCCTCAAAATGGTACTCTCGAATCGCTCATATGGTGTATGATTCCTCACCAAGGCAAAAATCAGAGTTTTGCCTTCTTTCATCCTATCTCTAAAGCTTATGTGGAGCTGTAGGTAGGGATCGAAGATGTAACAAACTTACCTTGCATATATTGTAAAGTCAAATCCCGGATCCAAGGAGAGAAATGTCATACTCTTAGATCAAGATGTGCAAGTGTGTGAAAACATGGCAAATGATCAATACTCCTATAAATGATCTCTCTTTCCTAACTTATGAATTTGAGACATAGCTATCTTTATTTATTTTTCTATGAGCTTTGAAAATGCTCATGATTTTTTTTGCATGAGCTTGATGTGCTCATCATTTCTAAAACTTCGGACTTTTGAGATTGCCCCTGTATTTTTCATAGTCTATGTCTCATTTAACTATTATACTAGAGAGAGAATTTTCCACGTAGAGCATGAAGTATGATCTATGTGGAAAATGTAAGGCATGTTTCTGCGTACTTCTAGTGTAGAAGCAGCATGTATATGTGGCGTGTATGTGATCTTGATCTTGGGAGCATGATAAATCTCTCAACAAGGGTCACAAAACTTGATCAAACTCAACACAAAGAAAGCGGCTTATGTAGAAAGCTTATATCATGAAAGATCATATATGGCTTTGGTAGGAATTTTCACCATTCAGGAATAAAAAGCGTTTTATTATTTTAATAAATAAAACTCTGATAGTCATTCTTGCTTAGAACAATATTATAGCAGCTCTTATCTTGTCATATCATGTCTCACAACAACTTAGACTTAGTTATAGCATTTGCAACCCACAAAAGTTTCAGGATCTTGATGATTTCTTTTAAGCCAAGTAATCCATAATTAGAAAAATATCAAGCTGTAAACTAAGTACTAGCGAAATATTTAGCAGAGAAACTATTCATCATTTCCATAGGCGATATTAATTTTCATGGAACATGTGAGAGTAGAGACAAGTCTTTTTATTTATTATATATATATATTTTTTATATGCTGAGAATTGAAATGCATAATTGAAAATACTAAATTT
Source organism: Microstegium vimineum (assembly GCA_022036555.1). Taxonomy (NCBI): domain Eukaryota; kingdom Viridiplantae; phylum Streptophyta; class Magnoliopsida; order Poales; family Poaceae; genus Microstegium; species Microstegium vimineum. Next base: position 34,323,670 of record CM039127.1, read on the forward strand.
AAAAGTTGCGGAATTTAAATACCGAATTAAAATGCTGAAAATTAAAAACTTACCTTAGTGGGAGAGGGAACCTCCCCCAAGCTTATTCTTTTCATGGTCCTTGTGGAGGAAATTGTGTTGGGTCTATTCCATGCTGGGCATAGAACAGAGCCCATTGCTGGTTCTGGTAATCTCTCATTTCTTGGACCTATTGTTGATTTTGGACCACGTTCTGATGGAGGATTCCATGATTCACCCGTAGCTCATTCACTTGGGTGGTGAGTAAATCCACGTCATGAAGAAATTCACGGTCCTCTCTTCCCTGCAAAGAAGAAGAAAAAGAGAACCGTGCACTTTGGGTGTGTGACGCTGATCTCTGGAGTCCACTGCTTGAGTTGGAGAACTGTGAGGCGCTCATGGACTCATCTACGAACTTCGAGCCTAGAGACGTGCCTTCTTCTTGTGCAACATATGCCATGCTGCGTGTTGTCCTTCGTCCTACAAAACTCCTACGCCCTTCTTGTGTGTCTGTATTAAAGGTTAGTTGGCTATACCTATACAGTTTTAGTCTCTCACATGGGAGTTGAACTCTTTTTATGGGATCATTATTCATATATATGACAGATTCATTTAGCCCATGCATCAGAGTGTGACCTTGCACAAAATATCCTACATCCAACACAGCTCTTGGTGTATTTAAGAAAAAATGATAATTATGAAGCTGAGCCATGTTGTGCATGATTTTAGTGATCATGGATGTAAATTCAAAAGGTCCGTTTCTACTACTGGCTGAGCACCAGTGATCTACCATGGCTCTAACAGGAGAAACACGAATTTTATTCACCATGGCAAAAAGCAGTCTTAGCTCAACATTTGTTACAGGCCTTACATCATCTCTAGGGAACAAAGTTATTCCTATCCAACGATGCATAAAACTTAAATTAGGATTATGGATTTCACTTGTTCGTGGGTATCTAGCATTATCCTTCCCAGAGATTAATTTCCAAAAATCACGTCTATCGTACCCCTAAGTGGCATGATCAATATTAATAGCACACTTCTCTTTACACCCAAGAACATGACTAAACTCTTTCCAAGTTAAGGAAAGTGGATGATTAAGCAACCGGAAAGTAAGCCTTTGAGCATTTGTATTAACTGTGCTTAGGAACTCTAGAGTTAGAAGTTTACTTCCTGGGTCTCTAGATATATCCCAAAATTCACGAGTCTACCCTATAGCTCTAAAAACTTCATCAAACTCTTCTTCTAATCCTGTTTTAGCTAAGAGGGCAGGATCAATACCTTGGTATGCTCATAGTCACGTTCCTTCAGAGTGCTGAAAATAGCCATCTCATGAGGTGTGAGCCGGATGCCAGTGTCCGGATCAGTGACCCATGATGCTTGATCTTCCGAAATGTCGGCCGGTTCATGATGACCGGCACTAGGATGTTCTTGCTCATAATCACTATGGCTAGCACTGCTGGCCATGATTTCGGTAGCACCCGAACCATGCACTGACTCGGTCCTTGAATCAATTGACATAATATCTGTACCTTGGGATCAGCTACCTCCCTGGGAGTTTTTGGAAGAACTCACACTGACTGAGCTACGTGCCTTCTTGAGTGCTTTCTTGAGTGACTTCATCTTATCACCCTGGCTAGCTAAACCCGTACTCTTCTCTTGGTTAGCGGTGAAGCTAAATGCAGAGAGATGGCAAAGGATTTTGGCTTGTGAGCTTTCTGGTCGAGAGTGTGTGTTTGAGAGGGTTTGCTCTGCCTGTGTTCATATAGCAGAAGAGGATGGAGAGTGATTGGGGTTGTGTGCCCGGTCGGCCGACCGCCCTGATGCCCCTCTGAGTGCTCTGTTGCGTAGGAAATGGTGTGTATGGAGATGCTCGACAAGGATAGGATAGGAGGGGTCTCCTACTGCACCGGCCGACCACCCCCTTGGATGCTTTGGTGATGGGTTTTGCACCACGCCAAACTTGAGTGATGAGGGGAGCAAGGAAGTGACATGGGCCTTATGGCCATGTCTGTTGATTAGCAAAAATAGATGCTTGCTCCTTTGTCCTTGAGTGATTAGAGGAGAGAGATGAATGGCATGGTCATTTGCTGGTGATTCATGACCAAGAAGTTACGAAGATGATAGGAGACTCTGGCTCCTAGTGATTAGTGATAATCCTTCTCATGAAGGAAGATAAGAAGATGTATGATTGTTTATGGAAGAAGTATGGTAATTGTGGTTTTTGTTGTCTACAAAAGATGGGAGATGAAATGGTTTGGATTGTAGTGATTAGCGAAAACTCTTGCCAGGATGTCTCCCGTACAGTTCAAAGATGACATGAAGTTTGTGGCATGTGAACAAGAGAAAAAGAGAGGGACAAGGAAAAGACAGAAGGAGTCAAGACTATGTCCCTCTTTGGCTCCTAGCTTCATTTGTCCAGGAATCCAGCATAGGGCATCTCGAGGTGAAAGAAAAAGGAGAGAGAGGGAGGATGATGAGTGATCGGCCGATCACTTGTTGTCGTCAGTGGCCCTTGGTGCACTGCACCATGAGTGGTATCTCGAGGCAGGATCAAGACAAAGGACAGTGGGGCTCAGGGCCAGATCGGCCGACCCCACCAAGTCCTCTAAAGGACCTAGCTTTGTGACACTAATCCTCCTATGCTGATTAACATGTAATGCAATCTTTCGTGGACAAGAAAAAAATTCAGGATTTTATTGTTTTTGTGGTTTTTTTATGGCTAAACATGATTATGTTTTGAGATTAATTAAAGAGGATGATCATTTAATGAAAAGATTTATGGAATTTAAAAGAGGATGGAAGAGAGAACTTACCTTTCCGAGAAGTCGTGCTCTTAATTATTTGAAGTAGAGTCATCCCCCTCTCTTGCCCGTTGAACTTGTTTGCTAGGTTTTGGAGGTGGAGCAGTGCATGACTTGATCACTTTCTTTCGCCATACCCATTTGGGTCTCGCCTGAGGTTGTTGCTTCACTTTTGTCAGATAAGTATAATTAACAAAAGGGTCAGTTCCAAATACCTTGACTATGGACCATTGCTCGATCTTTGGCTTGAAGTGGAATATCTCCTGGGTTCCATTGATGTTGAATTGAATTTCTCCAGCTCCTACATCGATATGTGCATTGGCGGTGCTAAGGAACGGTCTTCCTAGGATGAGTGGAGTCTTCTTGTCTACCTCCATATCCAACATCACAAAATCCACAGGAATGAAAAATTCTCGTATCTTGACGGGAGTATTTTCAGCAATCCCCGTGGGGTAGCGAATTGATTGATCCGCTAGCTGCAAACACATTGGTGTAGGGGATAAAGTAGTATGAGTCAGTTTATCGAATACTACCTTAGGCATGACGCTGACGCTTGCTCCCAAGTCGCAGAGGGCATGCTCAAATTGTTGAGTCCCGATGGAGCAATCAATGGTAGGACACCCTGGGTCCTTCTTCTTCAATGGTAGCTAGTTAAGTATAGCTGCACTACACTCCTCCGTCAACTTGATGACTTCGGTGGTGGGTAATGGCCTCTTGTTGTTGAGAATGTCCCGCAGATACTTGGCATAGGTCGGGACCTACATTGCATCAAGTAGGGGTATATGGACATATAGTTGGCGAATTACCTCAATGAATTTTCTGAAGCGTTCGTCTGTTGATTGTCTTTTTGGCTTTCTTGGGAATGGTAGTAGCACGTTTGTATCATAGTACTCGAGTGGGGCTGTTTTCCCATGAAACTTGACAAAGTCTTGGAGTGGTGCAAGCTCTTCTTCTTCTTCTTCCTATTGTTCTTCTACTTCAACTTCCTTTTCCTTTCTTGTTGTTTTGCCTTCATTATCTTGATAGAAGGGTCGTGACTTCGATCCAGATTGTTGAGGTCGATTCTCCTTGTTGACGAAGCTCATGTCTTCATTTGTTTCGGGACAATTGTTTCCTGAATGATCTCCGCCACATACCTCACACCATTGTCCTGACTTGTAAGCTCGTGTGGAGGCCTAGTGCTAGATGGCTTCTCTATCCTTCTTGAAGTTTGCTTGTTCTTCGGGTTTCTTCATCAAGAGATCCATGCTCGTGGAGAGTGCACTTACTTCATGAATAGTTTCTACACTCTTGTTCTTGACTGGGAGCCTTTCATCTTTCCACCCTTGATTCATCACTATCTTCTCAATAAGATCTTTTGCTTGTGTGACATTGAGTGAAGTGAATGCTCCTCTTGCGGCTACATCAAGGTGACTATGGGTTATTGGAGTTAACCCATAGTAGAAGCCTTGAATCAGGAGCCAATCTTGAATTCCTTCCCGAATGTACTCCTGGAGACGTTCCCATGCTTCGGGAATAGTCTCGTCCGCTTGCTGTTGGAAGCTTGAAATCCTTCCACGAAGGGCGGTGGTTTTACCCATCAGGAAGAACTTCTTGAGAAATGCATGGGTACACTTCTCCCAGGTGGCAACTTCCTCATAATGAGCATAGAACCATTGCTTCGCCTTCTCGAGTAATGAGAACGGGAAGAGGCGGAGACGAATGATATCTGGTGCAACATTCTTAATGGAAATAGTGCCACTCACCTCCAAGAAGTGTTGGAGATGTGCATTAGCATCCTCATGGGACTTTCTGCAAAAAGGGCTGGCTTGCACTAGGTTGATCAAAGCTGGCTGCAGCTCGAAGGTAGCACCCCCTATATTAACGTCTGGTCCTTGGGCCACGTGTGCGACGGAAGGAGCCGAGAAGTTGGAAATAGCCTCTTGAGCCATAGCTTACTTGGTGAACGAAGTGGAGCCTCCTTCCTTGAGTGGATCCGAGTTTGAGGTGAACTTTCGAGGAGACACTAGACGATGTCTATTGTTTCTTCGGAAACTCTTGGGATTTTCAAGTATGGTTGCTCGAAACTGGAACTCACTCATACAATGCCTTGCTTCACAATTAATAAAGGCAAAGGAAAGGGTAAGCCCCTACAACTATTTGATAACTAATTTGATAGTAAACTCTGGATTCAATTCTATTAGAATTTCTAGGCTATGCTTTCCCCGGCAACAGCGCCAGAAATGTTTGTTGGTATTTCTTATGACTATTGGATAAATTCGCATGCGCACAGATTATACCGTTGTAGCACTTTACCCAGGAGTATTCTAGGGTATAGTGATTTACATTCTCCCAAGGGAAAGCGAAGCTAGAAATAATAATAAAAGAGAGATCCTATAGACTACTTCAATTTAGCACCAACTAATATAAGGGGGTAAACGATATAATGATAGGAAGGTGATGATGTAACAAACCGGTAAAGATAAGTAAGAGATGACTAGTGAGTATAACTATGTGGAAGGACAACGAGAGAGTAAAAGGACTCTTGTGATTCCAACTCTACCTTTGTGGATTTAACTATGGCACTCAGCTGAGACAAACTTCGATTGATTCATCAATACAAGTATGCTAGGCGAGGGGATAGATCAGTAGGAGGACAAAACTCCTACCGGACCGCGCCCTCTTCTTATGGGGACCTTATCTTTTAAGAACTTGCCTAAAAACACGTGGTGGAATACAACGACTAGACAAGGCTGTCACCTCTTGCTAGCTACCACAAACAATCCGTGCAACAAGAGATAACCAAAGGCAAGATTAAGTATAAGCACCACGCTTACTCCTATTCTTACTACTCTAATCGTGTATATGTCAACTAGAGTACCCTATGACAGGCGATGATCGCATACAGGAAAGGCCACAAGGATCTCAATTTAGTTTATAACAACTAAATGACTTAGACAAACCACAACAATACTATAACATGTATAATATTGTACAAAGTAAAGACTAAGTAAAATAGAGAAGAAATATTGCATAAATAAGTAAAGTCTTACAAAAGAGAAAAGATACAAGAGCTTATACCAGATTCTCTAGGAAGACAATATCCGGAAAATCCAAGCAAGGCTCAACTCAACTCTAACTCCCACATACAGAACACCACTAGACTAATCTCCACTTAAGAACAATAGTGGCTTGTATAGATTACATCATGATTAGAGGGGGAGGTCTTGGCCTCTATTTATAGTGGAGGGTGGAGTAGGGGCTACTCCAACACCACGTCATCGATCCAGGGAGCTTCAATCCTCCTCCCTTGGATCAAACCATCATAGAACTGCCTAAGATGAATGGCTTGGATTTCTATCTCATGGTAGTTGATATGACGGTTGAGAGGGACCCAACCGACCTAGGAGGTGGTCGGCCGAACCCCCTATGGCCAGTGGGCCACCCTTTGGCCTTCTGAGTGTGGCCCCACTGGTCAGGGGCTGAGGGCCAGGTAGGCCCAGGGGGAGGTCGGCCGACCCCCCCTAGGGGTCTCTGGCCCACCTCGTCCTTCCGGGTGTTGGCCCCACTTGTCATGTGCTGTAGTTGTTCATTCTGAGGTGTTTGTCGTGTTGATCTCTTTGGTGTGAGCCCATGGATCCATGTACCTTGTTTGTGAACCGTTGAGAGAAAGCACATAGTGATCCAAGGGTTGGAAATCACTCTGAGATGCTTCTCATGGATCATGGCCGAGGGAGGACACCTGGTGGGCCCACGGGGCGGTCGGCCGACCCCGTATGTGGGTCCCACTGGGTCTCTTTTCCTCCATTTCTTCATCCCTACACAAAAATACTCATGGACATGTGGAACTTGTTATTATATAAAGTATGCTCATGATATGCTGGTTTTATCCTTGATCCTAGAGCTATTGGCAACATTTTTATTATATAAAAGAGTATCATAATTTCTGCCAACAAACCTCTAGGTGCGGCATGGGCCCGTCTTGTAGATCTAGCATCTTCCAGCCCTGATCTGGCTATAACCGAGCCTACAATGTTACAACACTTTTATGGCGGTCTTAGCAAAGATTCCGCACAACTTCTTGATATATCTTCCGGGGGAGCCTTCCTGTGTTTACCCGTTACCCATTCTTCCGGGTCCGCACAACTTCTCACGAAGATTCTTGAAAACACCCCCTAAACTAACGTTTATGATGAGGGACCCGCGAAAGAACAAAAACCAGCCCCCAAAATAGAAACAACCTCGATGGTCGAAACTCTTTCCTCTAAATCCCAAGATCCTGCTATTGAACCTGAACCACCATGGGAAGAAGAAATTCAACCCTTGGAATTCCCTCTTGATATCGAGGCTGATTTATGTTCCGATTTTGGAAATGCCTTGAATCAATCTATGCAAAAGAAGTCTTCTGCTCGCAAAGCTCCTAACCTTCACATTCCTAGTCGCCTAGAGGAAGTCTACCTCTAGGAGATGGTTCAAGAGCTAGCTTCTATCATGAGTAATGATTGGTTAAAAGAGGCCCAATCTTCATTCAAGCCAATTTGAATTCTTTCTTCTTCCACAACCACTCCTTGTCAAATCAATAGAGCAAAGTTAGACTCTCTTTACGATCCTGCCGTAGGAGTAAGTATTATGTCTAAGTCATTAGCTAATGCTCTCCTAGGTGATATAACTCTGACTCCAACCAATAAGTTATTGAAGCTTCCTTCAGGACAATTGATTGAGAGTTGTTGTAACGATCTTAATTTTCCGTGAAGGGAAAATCCATAGATGCGAATTATAATACGATAGTCTCCGAAGATCATCCCATCGCATTATCAAATTACAGTCGATAACATCAAGAAACATCGAGTTCTGAATTAAAATAGTACAATAGAGGGTCTAATTTAATTATTACATCGCCACACTGGCAGAATCACACTAACACGCAGCATCCAGAACAGCGAAGGGAAGCATAGATCTCCAGCATCTCCGACTTGAGCACAGCACAAAACCCTACTCCTCCGAGTCGATGTCCTTGTACCCGTCCTCCGGCTCGTCACCTGAGTCCAAAATCTTTCAGTACGATTTGTATTGGCCACTGGCTCCCACCATATGCATTGCATTTGCTTTGTGGAAAGTGGTATGCAAGGGGTAGAGAAGAGAAGCTATATCTAGCTGTGGCTTTCCTATGCAAATTCATTATTAAGTAATAACATAGTATAAGTTGTTTCTCATGTTTTAACACATTTCCCACACATCCATCCCATCCACACACATCTCACCACACACACTCACGCTCTCTAGGCGACAAGGACAACTCCCTCTCGTCCTTGTCTCAGCGGCTCACAGCCGGATCCTGCATAACCCAGGGGGAGAAGAGAAAGGACTCATCTCTCTAAAACAAGTGAGGCATAGGTCATGAGATGTCCATAACCGTGGACATGGCTATATGTATAGATCGATCAACTCTGTAGAGATCCGAAAACCCAGGGTCTCTTTAAGAAAAAGACTAGAGCGAAGGGGTACGGGGAAACCTGAGCCGTCAGATTAGAAGCGGACGGATCAGATTAGATCGGGGAAAAAAAGAGAGAGAGAAGACGGTGGCAAGGCGACCGGAGCTGGCGGCGCGCGACGGTTCCACTGCCGGCCGAGACGATTCCTCGCCGGCGTAAGCCGATAGGGCACTGTGGTGCTCCGTTTTCAAGTCCGAGAGCACCGGAAGATCGAGGATGACGTTGCGAGCACACCTGGGGCACTGGCGGGGCTCGGAAAGTGACGGAGAGACGTCGGCGACGGTGAACCGCGACGGCGGCATTCTGTAACGGCGAGGCGGGGTTTCCAGTGTGCAAAAGAGAGAGGAACAGAGAGGGAAAGGTGTTCCGCACCCTCGGGAGGCGAGTGCGACGCTTGGAGGGGCTTGAGGACGGCCGCGCATGGCTGCCCTCGACGAACAGCGGCGGCGCGATCGCTGTGCGCGGTGGTGGAATGAAGCAGAGCGCAAGGGAGGGAGAGAAGAGAGGAATAACGTGTTTGGCGTCTTCGCGAAGCTTACGCGCGAGTCGGGAGAGCTTACCGCGGTCGGAGAAGCTTGGAACGCGGCGGCTCGACGACGGAACGGCGGTTGCGGCTTGCGGCGGCACTGCTGCGTTCACGGGACGAGACGAGGGCTTGCGATGGGGGAGGACGGCGCGGGGATCGGCGCTATTTAAGGCGGGATAGAGAGGAGTCCGGGGCGGTTACGCCCGGACGCGGAACGGATGCGGCGTGGCGGCGAGCAGAGTCCGCTCCGGACTCGAACACAGGAAGGACAAGGGAGGGGAGGACTGACCCGTGGGGTCACGGTGTCAGCGAAGGAGAAGGGGGAAGGAACGGCGCCGACAAGTGGACCAGAGCCGTCAGAGGGAGAGAGGAGGCCGCGGCGCGGTGCTGGGCCGGGGAGAGATTGGCCGCGGGGAGGAAGAGAGAAGGGGAGGGATGCGGGCCGAGTTGGCTCTCGGGCCAGAAACAGAAAGAGGTAAGCTTTTTCTTTTTTCGTTTTATTTTCCTTTTTGAAATTTGGTTTTGCAAAAAAATGATTTTCAAATGAAATTTTCTAGGGTTTTGAAAACCAAAACACACAATGAAAATGCAAGAGCATGAGATGCACCAACATGTGGAAACCTAACATGAAATTTAATTTTAGTTTTAATATTTAATTCTATGCTTCACAAAATGACTTGAAATTAAATCAATTTAAATTCAATTTCAAATCTATTTGCTATTCAAATTTTAGGGTGTTACAGTTTTCACGCTCTCTATCTCGGATTGCGGCTTGTAACACCTACGCCCGCTGGTGTGCTGCCTCTAAGCTCTCCTCCAGCTCTGCAAATTGACCCTCGACACGAGCAACGTCACCACGAAGATGCTCGTTCTTAGCAGTCAGCTTCGCGAGCTGGTCGGCCATCGCCCTACGCTCCCTTCCAGACTTAAAAAGCCCCTACGACCACACAACGACAGTTTAGCAAAGGAGACATGGGAGGGAATATCAAAACCATATAAGCACCACAATTACCTTGACTCGCCCGAATAGATCGCTCGCATCACTAAGGAATGTCGCCGCGACCTCCTCAGCCTCGCCATCCTCAACAACAATGAAATCTTCACCATCGCGGTGAAAAGTCCGGACCGGCGTAGATTTTGGCTCATCTCCTCCACGCGGAATCTCCTCCACTAACTCCGGCTCCTCCAGCAGCACCGCCGCCCTCTTCTTCGGCCTCGGACCCGGTGCCGAAGCCGCTAACAGTTTTGGCATATCATCACGCACCGATTCGGCAGGAGCATCCTCTGCTACAAACCCAGAAGCAGTATCAACAAACGCCGACCCACCACCAGCAGCATCAACAAGAATAGGATTCCCCTCATACGTTGAGGAATCCGTAGGCATAGGGGCGCCACATCCTTTTGAGCCAAACCCAGCATCCCCAGCGACGTCCGACACGCCACCATGAGGCGCTGGCGGATCCTCAGGGTTTGGAGCTCTACAAAAATCACACCATCAGCAAGTCAACAAAGGCGACCAAGAAGCAAACAAAGCAAGGATGGAATACTTACAAGTCCGATTTCTGGCGCGCCCTTATGAACCTCCGGCCCAGAAACTCCCCCATAAATCTTGATGGCACATTCGTAGGCGGACGCTCCGATGACGGGGCATAACGTTCCTCCACAAAGATGCTCCCGGCAGCCACCGATGCGGGCGGCGGAACAGGGAACGCCCTGTGCAGGCGCACCTTAGCACTCGAGCCAGAACACCCCTCTCCGTCCAGGGTCACGGCTGGCGCGTCACTCTCGTCTGACCCCTCGTTGGTCCAACTAGATATCAAGGACGAAGGCGGAGCGGCACCTTCATTAATAACAAACCTGCCCCCGGTCTCAACTGATGGCTTCGCCTTTTTCTGGGGTGGGTTGGCTGGGCGCATCCCGAATCGGTCGTTGCGCACCCAGCGCTTCTCAACAAGGGGATCGCGAACTATTCGCTCGCCAGAAGAGGCACGACCACCTTCACCCGATATAGCTCGCATACTTCTCGCTCGGTCGATGCCAGGAGGCTACATTTCCGAAGGGTCTTGAGAAACGAAGACAGCACGTTCCTGACCACGACGATTAGGTAAGGCAACCAAAAGCGTAAAAGCTAGAAGAACGCTGCAAAAGCAAAACCAGAACTCACCGGTGGTGGAGGTACGTCAGCACAGAATGAACCCCGCGGATTCTCCATATAGGGCAAAGTAAGATCAAAGATTACAGAAAGATGATCAAACCCCTCTTCTGGCTCCATCCCACGTGGCGTCTCTCGGGTTGGGTCACGATGACCAGTGTAAAGGAAGGCAGGATGAACCCGGTCGTTACAAGGCTTACAACGCCTCATAACGAAATTCCAACCAACCAAAACTCCATCAAGCGACGACCGGTCCACTAACGATAGCAGCTCCTCCACCTGCTCCATCGCCGCCAGCGAAGGGGTCGCCGACCAGCTAGGCTGCGACACCGGAATGTCTGTCGGGTCACCGTGCACATACGGTTTCTCCTGAGGGATGTAGAACCAGCGGGACTTGTACTCCGCCACCTTGGAAGGCAGCGGGGTAGCAAGATACACATCCGCCATACCCTCCCAAAGCTGAAGGTACACAAAACCTACAACCCGAGATGATTCGGCTTGAGGCGGAAGAAGTAGCGAAACAACTCAAAATGAGGCTCAATCCCCAAATACGCTTCGCAAAAATGTATAAAAACCGCGATATGCAGCATGGAATTGGGATGGAGGTTGCACATCGCAATCTTGTAAAACTCTAAGAGATCACGAAGGAAAGGGTGAACAGGGACCCCGAAGCCGCGCCAGAAGAAAGGCTCACAGATGACAAGCTCACGGTGTTAGGAGTTGGGAACTCCTCCCCGGTCGCCGGCCTTCAATCAACAAGAGCCTTATCCTGAAGAACGCCAGCAGTCATAAGAAGCTGGATATCTTCTTCCTTTAGGGTACACTTGGCCCAATACTTGGTCTAATCTGGAAGCACATCCTTCATCCTTGAGTTCTTCCCCCCCTTCTTCGTCAACGAATGAGTGTTTGGTTTCCTTCGGGGAGCCATCGCCAGGTTAGGACAGAAAAGATCTAAGACTCGTGGTGGCACACAGAGCAGGAAGAAAATAGATCAAGACACTTCAACGCAAACAAAGATGTGGAGACCGCCGCTACCACTGTCTTCCTTTTATACCTAGGAGTGCGACGCTTCCCCTTCCAGGGTTTTTGGGGAACCGCAACGATTAAATAAGGAACCGCCACCTTCCGCGCCGCAACTTGGGCCGCTGACTGCGTGGCTAATTCGGCCCATTACTTCATTTTCGTTCTCCTTACATATTTACTTCCAATTAATTCCTCAATTTACGGCTAATGATTTTTGCAATATCACCAACGCTAGTCCCGGGGACTGGACGCGCAACTTTGCTATAATCTATTTTGTACAACTAGTATGGTCGGCAAAATCCACAAAGCTTGTGGTACAACCACACTCGGGGACTCCGTTGACAGCAACCATGACTCGGCCGCCTGGTCGCATTCCTGACCAGGCTCGGGGACTTTGTCCAAAATCATACCGAGTAAGGCTCGAAGACTGCGGCCACGGCACTGAAGGATAGCGCAAAGAAGGACAACACCCGGGGATTGACGCCCGGGGACTGCGAATAAAAATTAAATGACCCCAATGCAAGAACCTCCTAAGCTCCTTCCATCAGGCACGGGGACTACGAGTATTCGCAGTCATTTCTTATTAAACTCATATTTCAATTTTTCAATTTCCATGTATACGATCCTGATACAAGAAGCTTCTAGTTTCTTACATCAGGCTCGGGGACTACGGGTATTCGCAGTCGTTTTATACAAAACTCATGCTTCAATCTTTATTTATGTACCTTATGCACCGTTTTAGAAATCATGGAACCACGTGCATACTTCACCTACTACCATGCTCGGGGACTAAGTGGGTACACTTCACCTTGCGGTGAATGTACTGATTTTCTTCTCGAGAAAGCTCTGCTATTTTTTGTGTTGTTTTTGCAGAGCCTTAAGTGGGTACACTTCACCAGGGAAGGACTTTTCAAAAGTTTTTCTTCTTCAGCACGTCACATCCTCCCAACAAGCAGCCGCAGCATCCGACAAGGCGAGCAGCTCGCACATCATGGCTACGACGCTCTTGTCCAGCCCAACCTAGTCGGGAGGCTTCTCCGAGCAGCACCTCGACCAGGCAACCTGGTCGGGACTTCACGACGACCACTACACATGATGGCGACCAGCTGAACACCTCCTGGGATGATGTTGCGGGCTCGCCGGAAGAATATAACGTGCTCGGGGGACTTGTCAGGGATATTACCTCAGCATATCCCCAGGGACCTTATGGGCCTACCGACCAGAGGACAGCCCAGCCCGTCGTGCTCACCAAGGGCTCCGAAGAAGCCTTGCTCGCCAAGGAATATCCTGGTAGATTGACTCGGATCCCTTGCCTTAAGGGACCGATCGTAATCTGTTAAGATATGGAAATTGTAACCCTGCTCCCCGGCTATATAAGGCGAGTAGGGACCCCCTCCAAAACCTCTCTCTCAGATCATCTACAGATCTTGTAACCTAATACATAGATCAATCCAGCCACCAGAACACAGGACGTAGGGTATTGCGGTGATTTGTCGGCTCGAACTTATCTAAATCGCTGTGTCTACCCTCTCTGTGTTACGCTTGATCGCCGTCGCCACACCTCCGCCTACAATCTACTACCATAAGGTACCCCCCTAGGTAGACTACGACGCATATTTCGTCGACAACGGCAAACGCAATGGCGCCTTTTCCTCTGCTCCCTCCCGTGTTTGGCCGAGAGAGGAAAGGGGAGCATAGGTAGGGATGACAGGTGGGGCCACGGGCCTGCCTGTCATTGGCGTGGTGAAGGGAAACGGTGCGGGGGCCTGCTGCTGCTGCTCTCAGCTACGCTGGGCCGGCCTGCTGGGGTTGCGGGTTGAGGGGAGAGCAGGCTAGGCCTAGTAACCGAGCTGGGCCACTGGCTTGTGGGTTGGGCTGGTGGGGTGGTCTGTTGGCTTGGGCTGGTTAGTCTCCAAGCCAACCCTTTCTCCCTTTTCCACAAATTAACAAGATTTGCTTAGGTGGTTAAATGCAACACATGAAATCCAAAAGAAACAACACAAGGTTAAGCTAACTATATGTTATGCAAACTACAAATAGCTCTATAGCTCTATAGGGATCTACTTGTGCAACTATAAGGGGGTTTTCCTATCATGCAAACACCAACATGGGTCAACTATGGAAAAAGTTTTAAAAAGTTGTGATTTTTGTGTGTTTGAAAACTCGGGTTGTTACAGTCCTCCCCCTCATTGGAATATCCTCCCGAGATTTAAAGCGAGATGTACCTATCGAAGAGGTAGGGATACAACAACCGAAGCTTAGACTCCTTCTCCCAAGTGTCTTCTCGTTCAGTGTGATTGCTCCACTGAACTTTGCACATGGGTATGGTGGTGCTTCTGGTTTCCTTGGTGGCTCTGTCAAGGATCAGAACCGGGTGTTCCTTGTATTCCATGGTGTCTTGAAGATCTATAGAATCTGAGGGGATCTGCTCACTGGCTAGCACTTATGCAGCTGAGACACGTGGAACACTGGGTGCACTCCCATGAGTTCTTCAGGGAGTTCCACCTTGTAGGCCAACTTGCCAACTCTCTAACAGATGCGGTAAGGTCCCACATACCTCGGTGCAAGCTTCCCTTTCACGTGAAAGTGGGAGGTTCTCCAAAGTGGTGACACCTTGAGGTACACGAAGTCCCCAACTTCAAACTCCAGATCCCTCCTTTTATCAGCATAGCTCTTTTGTCGACTCTGTGCAATCTTCAGATTCTCTCGCACCTGAGCGACTCCTTTGGCATCCTTGATTTTTGCAGGGCCAAAGAACGATCTCTCTCTAGGTTCAGACCACATCAATGGGGTTCTGCAAGGTCTCCCGTATAAGGCCTTGAACGGAGACATCTTGAAACTAGCCTGAAAGCTGTTGTTGTAGGAGAACTCTACATGTGGCAAGCATTTCTCCCAATCCGAGCCATACTTCAGGACACAAGCACGGAGCATGTCCTCTAGGATCTGGTTCACCCTTTCTGTCTAACCATCAGTCTGAGGGTGGTATGTCGTGCTATAGTCCAAACGGGTACCAATAGCCTTGTGCAGCGATTTCCAGAACCAAGATACGAATTGGGTGCCTCGATCGGACACGATATGGCTAGGTGCCCCGTGAAGCCGAAGGATGTTCTCGACATAAAGATCTGCCAACTTATCAGACGAGTAGTCGGCCCTGACTGCCACAAAATGCGCTACCTTGGTCAGACGATCGACTATCACCCATATGGAGTTATGCCCCTTTGGTGATCGAGGAAAACCGACTATAAAGTCCATAGCAATGTTATCCCACTTCCAGACAGGAACTTCCAACGGCTTCAAGAGTCTGGCGGGTCTCTGATGCTCTGCTTTGATGCATCAGGCCACATAGCCTGCAATCTCAGCTTTCATGCCTTTCCACCAGAAATGCTTCTTCAAGTCTGCATACATCTTGACACCTCCTGGGTGGATACAGTACTTGGAGTCATGTGCCTCAGACAAGATCTCATCACACAAGGCTTGGTCGGCGGGCACGCGGATCCTCTCCTTGTACCAGATGGTTCCCTGATCATCTTCCCTGAACTCCGGGCATTTGCCTTCCCCCATCAGATCCCTAATTTCTTGCATTATCGGGCACTGTTGTTGTTGCTTGCGTAACCGATCTGTGAGATCATACTGGATACACAGCTCGTGCAACAGATTTGAGGGTATTATCTCGAACTGGAGATCCTCCAATTCCTGGTTCAATTCTGGAGGTAGGGTGCTCGTGATCATGGTGTGGCAGTAGCTCTTGCGGCTTAGGGCATCAGCGACTACGTTAGCTTTCCTAGGGTGGTAAAGTATCTCCAAATCGTAGTCCTTTATTAGCTCGAGCCATCTTCACTGCCTCATGTTCAGATCTTCCTGAGTGAATAAGTATTTTAGGCTCTTGTGATCTGTGTAGATTTCACACTTATTCCCAATCAGGTAGTGCCTCCAAATCTTTAGAGCGTGCACAACAGCTACAAGCTCAAGATCATGGGTCAGGTATCGTTGCTCATGCTCTTTTAGCTGGCGAGAGGCGTAAGCGACAACCCTTCCATGTTGCATCAGAACACATCCTAGGCCTTGCCTCGAAGCATCACAGTACATGACGAAGGCTTGCCGAATGTCAGGTAGTGCTAGCACTGGAGTGGTGGTGAGCTTTGTTTTGAGTGTTTGGAAGCTCTTTTCGCACTCGGGCATGCACTCAAACTCATTGGTCTTCTTCAACAGGTTGGTCATAGGCTTGTCTATCTTGGAAAAGTTCTCGATGAATCAACGGTAGTATCCCGCCAATCACAAGAAACTTCATATCGGTCACATTGCAGTGTTGTTCCCACACCTTTACGACCTCGATCTTGGCCGGGTCCACTGCCACTCCCTTGGTAGTGAGTACGTGGCCCAGGAATGCGACTTCTTCGAGCCAAAGCACGCACTTGCTCAACTTAGCATAGGGCTGATTCTGCCATAGCTTCTCAAGCACAGCTCTGAGGTGGAGCTCATGCTCTTCTGCGGTGGCGGAACAGATTAGAATGTCATCTATGAACACCACCACGTACTTTTCGAGCTCATCCATGAACACCTTGTTCATCATATTCATGAAGTAGGCTGGAGCATTTGTGAGACCAAAGGACACCACGGTGAACTCATATTGCCCATACCTTGAGACGAAGGCTGTTTTAGGAATGTCCTCGGCCTTGATCTTCATCTGGTGATACCCAGACCGAAGGTCAATCTTGGAGAAGAACTTAGCATTCCTCAGCTGGTCCAACAAGTCATCTATCCGAGGCAAGGGATATTTGTTCTTGACTGTGACCGCATTTAGGTTCCGTAGTCAATGCACATCCTCATTGACCCATCATTCTTCTTCACAAACAACACAGGGGAACTCCAATGGGAGGCACTCGGCCTAATATACCCCTTTTCTGTCAGCTCCTCTAGCTACTTCTTCAACTCTCCCAACTCATCTACCGACATGCGGTAAGGCCTCTTAGCAATAGGGCCTGTGCCCGACAGGAGGTCGATCACGAACTCAACATCCCGATCTAGGGGCATTCCCGAAAACTCCTCTAGAAACACATTCGGGTACTCACATACCACTGGCACTTCCTCCAACTCCTTAGCTACAAGGGTACACAACTTAGAGACAGTCTTCCCCTTGTTGGGTTCACAGCGAACCACTTGGCCATTTGGGTGTGTGATCATCACATACCTGGGTGAGCACGAGATCACACCCTTGTGCAGAGTTAACCAATCCATTCCCAGGTTAACATCCAATCCTTCAGAGGGTAGTAAGGTAAGATCGGCTAGAAAGGTGTGTCCCTCAATGGTAATGCTCACATCCTTACATCTGTGAGTGCATCTGATGTTTCCCAAGGGTGAGTGAGTGTCTATAGGTACCTCACAAGGGGTTACTAGGGACCATACTCCCGTACAAACTTAGTAGAGATATAAGAGGAGGTAGCTCCTGAATCAAATAGCACAGATGCCTTGGCACTGTGTACTAAGAACATACCGTATACCACGTCGGAAGCAGTCTGCGCATCCTCGTCAGTCAGGTGCACGAGGCGGCCGCGGGTAGGTCTAGTACCTCCCTTGTAAGGGGTGCTCTGAGCCTACCTAGTGGGGGCCGGTGTCGGTGGAGCGGTCTTCCTTGTGGGGTAGTCAGCAACCCTGTGACCCGGAAGGCCACAACTAAAGCAAGTGAAGGGTACACTGCCTGTAGCGGTGGGCGCAGGTGCCTTCCACGTGCCTATGCTCGGCGTGGGGCGACTCAGCGGAGGGCGGGCCAGAGCGGGGTGGTGGTAGTTGGCGGTGTAGGTACCACCTCCATGGCTCGGGCCATGCGCAACTCCCTGAGGAAGACGAGGGCGAGACGGGGGCAACCCACTCACTCGTGGCCTATGATGGGCCAAGGAGCGAGAGGTAGCCTCGGCACCGCACTTCTTCTCCTTGAATAAGATGTCAGCCTCCATACGGTCCTTCTCAATCTCCAACATCTTGTCAATCATCTCCCTCAAGGTGTAACTAGAGTTACCTGAGAGGGCCAGCTTGAGACGAGGGTTCAGCCCCTTGCGGAAGTAGTATATCTTCTTCTTCTCAGTGTCGCTCTCAGACGGAGCATAACGCATCATGCAGGTGAAGAGGTTCACGTACTCGTGAATCCTCTCAGAACCCTGAGAGATGTTGCGGAACTCCTCCACCTTGGCCTCCATAACACCATCAGGAATATGGTACTCACAGAAAGCCCCAGTGAACTCCTCCCAAGAGATGTGAGCAGGGTTAGGGTGGGAGTCACTGAAACTATCCCACCAAGAACATGCTGCGCCAGTGAGCTGCAACCTCGATGCACTCCTCGTCAAAGCAACTGGTGAGGTCCAGCTTCTTCTCAATCTCCCACAGCCAGTCCTTGGTAGAGATGGGATCGCTGTCGGTGCCATCAAAGGTAGGCGCCCTCAGCTTGAGGAACCCTTCCAGCTTCCTCTGGAAGTCATTCCGGAAGCCTCCATTGCGCCTCATCAGGTTCTCTGCGAGGGCCTCCATGATGCGAGTCTGACGGTCCATCATCTCAGTCAGGAGTGGGGGAGGTGGTGGTGGTGGGTCTGCTTCAGCCTGAGCATGTCTGTACTCTCCGGCGCATGTCTGTACTCACCGGCGCATGCGCGACCGAGCGCGGGTTGCCGCCATCGCCGCCGGTGAGGTGTTTGCAAGGGATAAGTTTGGTCGTGCCATACCTCGTTAGGTTCGGGACGAAGTGTAGAGTCCAGCGCATGAGTTGGTTCATCGGTTGGTTCACTGCCGGTGACGCGCCGCCGTGTTCTTTGCTCGCCGGTGCCGCTGCTCTGCTTTGCTAACACTGACGCACGGGACCCAGGCGTCAGTGAGAGGGATGAAGGGTTTTCTTAATTTCCTGTTTTGCACAGTACTGCTTTTGTTATTTTTCATATGTTTAATTTTGTGCATGTGTAAATTCTGCAAAAAATTGTGTATGCTCTCTGTGATGTGTAGTATTTAAGAAAAATATAACATGTCCATGTTCAGTGCATTTTTAATCCTGTAAAAATGCTCAAACTAATTAAGAAATGGCTTTTTCATAATTTTTCATGCTCTGTATGTTGTTCCAAAAATTATGAAATTTTTTGTGTAACCTTTATACACTAGTACCTTGCTGTACAAAAAGTTTGGGAATTTTTGGATGAACTGTTAAACATGGCTTTTTGTTTAATTAATAATAAAATGATTAGTAACCCTAATGACTTTAGGTTTTGTGTGATTTTCGGTTGCTTGATGTTAATGGTCATTTGTCCAGTGACAACCACGGGTTGGGCATGCTTGATGTAATGTTGTTTGCTCAGTTCTCTTGGATATAATTATTAAACTTGATAATTAGTTTAATCATGATTTAATCAAATTGCTTTATGCTCTAGTTTAGTTTAGTTTCATGAAGGTAAGTTGTACTCAAGGTGTTTAATCTGTTTTGTTCACCTCTTAAGTGCATGTTTGTGTGTTGCAAAGCATCATGTCTACTATTGCAAGCATCATCTAAGCATATCATTATCGTGTAGATTGTCCGTTAGTTGGGTTGGATAACCACCCTGGTGAAGGGGGTTTTTCTGTTGTTGAATCTGAGCCAGAACTGGTGTATCCCTCCAACCAAGGCAAGCCTCGGTGCATTCAAACTCTTCCTTGTATTTAAAATGATTGCTTTAAATACACTTATGGTTATATTATTGCATTATCGTACTTTATTAAATTCCTACTTGATGCATAGCCTTATCCTTCTGTTATTGTACCTACACCTTGACACTTGTTTTAAGATGCAAAAGTTTTGCTAAAATTTCTTAGTATGCTTTGAGTTTTCTAGTAGGTGATTTCCGGTCACCTACGCATAGCGTATTGCTTCGGCAAATGGTTATGTTCTTTTGAGAAAGGGATGTTGTTGGAAGTAATAATCGGGACCGGGCGGACACGGTGTTTGGGAGCCACCAGTGGTGACTGGTGCGTGGGTTCTTTCCGCCTGTGTCATTAGGAACCGTCCATTGATCTTGGCATTGGGTGAGACTTTGGAGTACTAATCACATACTCCGGGAAGCTGGACTCTGGCTATTCCAGTCTTAAGAATTGTTAACCCGCACTAGGAGTGGAGAGATGGCAAGAGTAGTGTATACCCTCCAAGTTCGAGGAACTGGATGGAGGTGTACTGTGCTCTCGGGTGGCGGAACCCCGGTCTTGGCCGGAGGATCCAGGGAAAGGTAGTCATATGCGTGCTTCAGTGTTGTATATGGCATGTGATTAGGAAGCCCCAGCTGGGTTTAATCGATTCGAATCGTCGTGCTCCTCGGATATGGAGACTCGACTCATTCTTTTTCAACGTAGTTAATGAAACTTAAACTAGATACTTGATGGATCCCTTCATGGATGGTTTATTACCTTGTTATCGATCATACATCTAGATCAATATTTGAGTAATCTTATGAACCAAATAAATAAATAAATTTCTTTTTATAAATGCTCATTTATGCAAAATACTTGATTCTTGCAAACCACACCTTAAACCCTATGACTTGCATACTGTTTGTCCATCAAATATTTTCTTTTGTCGGATAAGTCTTGTTGAGTACTCCCGTACTTAGGGTTTGTTAACCCCTATTGCAAATGAGGGCCACAACCCGATCTGTGTAGCTTCGTGCTGCATCACCGTTGTCACTGTGGATGAAGATGAGGAATAAATTGTCTTTGCTTGACTCTTGGGCAAGAGTACCTCGGTTGCTTTGTTTAAACTCTATCACCGCTTGATGTAATAATATCATATGACACTATGTTATGTTTCAAAACCTATGGTTTGTAATATGACTTTGAAATCTTCTCTACTTTGATGTAAATTAAATTATTGTAATACTTCTGCAATGTTTGTGATGAGGATGATCCTATTCGGAAAGAGGTGGATGACCTGTTGTAAAGTGGCGACACCTGACGGACTAATTAAGGTTTGGATCATTTGTTTGCAATTAAGTCGGATGGACTATTAATCCTGGCAAGTGAGCCCTATCTTAAGAGGTTCTATCACAAAAGCACTCTTCACATCCATTTGGTATAGCTTGATGTTGTGTGCACATGCATAGGCCAATAGGATTATAATTGCTTCTAATCTTGCAACCGGTGCATAAGTTTCTCCAAAGTCAAGACCTTCAACTTGAGTGTAACATTGAGCTACCAATCTTGCTTTGTTTCTCACCACTATACCATCTTGGTCTTGCTTGTTTCTAAATACCCATCTTGTGGCAATCACAATGTAGTCCTTGGGTCTTTCAACTAGCTCCCAAACTTGATTTCTTGTGAAATTGTTGAGCTCTTCATGCATTGCATTTACCTAATCAACATTTTGTAAGGCCTCTTCATTCTTGGTTGGCTCTATGGATGAGACATATAAATAGTGTTCACAAAAGGATGTCAATCTTGATCTTGTTTGTACACCACTTGAAATATCACCAACTATTTGATCAATGGGGTGATCTCTTGCAATGTTGGTTGGTTGGAGGATAGGAACTTGATTTCTTGAACTTGGTTGAGATGAACTAGCCACTTGTTGATCTTGCACTTGAGAACTACTAGCTTGCATATGAGGTGAGTAGAGCACTTGATCTTTATTATCTTCAATATCAATCACTTGCTTTGGCCTAATGTCACCAATATCCATGTTCTTCATAGCATTAGCCAATTGAGGTCCACTCACATCTTCTGGATTCTCACTTTCAACTTGTGAGCCATTGGTTTCATCAAATTCAACATCATGAACCTCCTCAAGTATACCACTAGCCGAATTCCAAACTTTATAGGCTTTGCTTGTGGTTGAGTAACCAAGTAAAAACCCTTCATCACATTTCTTGTCAATCTTTCCAAGTCTTGTGCCTTTCTTCAAGATATATCATTTGCACCCAAACACTCTAAAGTATGCAATGTTGGGCTTTCTTCCATTCAATAGCTCATATGGTGTCTTCTCCATCAATGGGTGACAATATAGCTGGTTGCTAGAGTAGCAAGCAGTGTTGATAGCTTCGGCCCAAAAGGTATGACTCACATTGTACTCACTAAGCATAGACCTTGCCATATCAATCAATGTTCTATTCTTCCTCTCAACAAGGCCATTTGATTGTGGAGTATACTTGGCCGAGAATTGATGCTTGATCCCAAGCTCATCACATAGCTCTTCAACTCTTGTATTCTTGAATTCACTTCCATTGTCACTTCTTACTTTCTTGATGGTGGTTTCAAACTCATTGTGACATATCTTGACAAATGACTTGAATGTAGCAAATGTATCACTCTTGTTATTGAGAAAGAACACCCAAGTGTATCTTGTAAGATCATCCGCTATCACAAATCCATACTTGTTTCCACCGATGCTAGTGTATGTTGTTGGTCCAAATAGATCCATTTGCAATAACTCAAATGCTCTACTATTGTTCATCATGCTCTTCTTGGGATGGGTGTTTCCAACTTGTTTGCCGGCTTGACAAGAGCTACAAAGTTTGTCCTTCTCAAACACAACATCTTTCAAGCCTCTTAATGTTGACGGTCCTTAAGTATAAATTTTAACTCTCAACTAAGCATTAGAAAGGATATATTTGCAACACACCACCTAGACATAGGGTTTATACTGACAGAATTTCATGAGTTTTGGTGAATGTCTATTTCTATAGGGGGGTATCAGGAAATACCAAGGAAAGGCCCACATATCATGTTTACATAGAGATAATTATCAACCGTACAATTTTCTATACTCTAGAGGGTTCCAGAAGACGCGGTAAGGAACGAGAGGGCAAGCGGGCCCAGGGGCAAGGCGCCCGCCCTACCCCCTATGGCGGTCGCCCTAGTGTTGTAGCCAATCAGGCTCCGCCTCGCGGATTAGGGTTCCACCGCCTTTGAGGATGAATCTAACCCCTCCATTAAGGTTGATTTGATCCGACAGTTGACATTAATTTGAGGGGGCTATATAAGGAGGACCCCTGCCCCCTGGCAAAAGGCAATCCATTATTCATTTACATATTTTGCAGAGAGGATCCCTTATGGATCTATTCTCTAGGGCTTAGCATTCAAGAGAAACTATCCTTAGTTTCTATGTGAGATTAGAGTTTACTCTTCTAGATTGAGAGAGTTAGAGTGGAGAAGTGGATTGCAAGAAGCCCGTCCTGTCAGTGTCTCTTCTCCAGTTTGTATCAACGGGATCAAGTCTCCTAACCCGAGGCTTGCTCCTAGGATTTCATTGGTATTTTGACTTCTAATTCTAGTAAGTTCTCTGTTTTATTATTCTTTGGTTTGTGAGTTTACTTTATTCTCTTTGCATTGAGAGTAGGGTAATCATCTTTAGCATAAACGTGGTGTTTGGGATAGGATACTCATGGATATCCCATGTCTAGCCGGATCTGTGGTAGTAGCTCGGAAAGTGACAATTCCGTAGATACCTTTGGAACCCACAATCCCGTTAGAAGGACTGGTAGGGTTTATAGGCCGCGTGCTAAGCATCCTCTGAGGTGTCTCTTATCTCGACGGTTCTCCCCAATAGAATAATAGCTCATATCTTGCATAGACTAGAACGAGATTACAGTCGTGGTCTTCTCTAATCGCTCATATCAAAATCACCTTGTTTGTAGCCTAAAGGTTAATAGCATAGATTTGGTTAGTCAGATGCACCCTTTCTCCCTGTGGATAAATAAATACGATACTCTGGATAATCTCCCGGGTGAAGTGCTCACCGGTATCCATGCGCTTCGGATTACTTCCTAGTGATTTCTCTGCTTGTGTTAACAAATATCAACAAGCATTTCTAGCGCCGTTGTCGGGGAGAAAGACGGTTTGCTGAGATAACCTTGAATCTTGCTATTTTCTTGTATCTATACTTTTATATTTTCTTATCCTTTTCATATCCTTTATTTCTTACCTTTTCTATCTTTATGGAATGATGTGCTAGTTTTGAACTATGCTCATCCATTTACCTTTTTCTTTTTTTCCTTTTTACCATCTTTCTCACCTTACCATTTTCTTCTTACCACATATATAAATACTCTACTCCAAAGGGCGACTTGTTGGAGACTCCACCATTTTCACACCTTATTCTTATAAATGGCTATGAGCTTCGCCCTACTTGTATAGCCATGGTTTGAGAGAAATCTTTCTCTAGTCTTGGTTAGTTTTAACTCCATTTGAAAATATGAACTATCCAAGTATAGAGGAGGCCCCAAACAAAACCAAGTTGAGAGTTACCAATCCAAGTGGAATTTTGAACTTACATGAAGAATCGACTATAGAGATTGGAGAGGAAGATGATATCAATGAGTGTGGAATCTATTCCATAACTATCTCTTTAAATCCATGCTCATATGAGACATCTCCCAAACCCATTGGTCTCTTTATCATTACCACTTATGACATCTTCAACACCCTCAATCTTTCTATTTAGAAAAACTTTAAAAGGGTGGTTGTCGATGCGTATGTCTATCATAAATTTTGTATATCTTGTTGTGTAAATCTTGAGATAGGCAAAGAAGGAAAAACTATTTTTCTAAAAGCACATCTTGAAAAGTTTCCCTAGGACAAGCTTAGTGTCCTAAGACAAGCGTCTCTAAAAGCTTAACATGAGTATTCACCCTTTTTGTTGCCTACCTTGTGAAACGAGCATAGAAATATATGATTATATTCCCTCGGGTATTTTTGTCACTAACCTTTCCAGGTATAGAACAGAAAGAATGAAGGAATAACAAGCATAAGTTATGTCCAACCAATCATCATGCAACATTGAATTACATTCATCCAATCTTGATTTTTGCAAAATTCAAGCTTGGGGGATAACCCATCATACAAACATCTTTTGCCATGTTGCTACATCATCTTATTTGTACCTACCTTTAAGGCATGCTCAACTACTAAAAAAATCATCATACTCTTCCATCTTCACATGAGTAAATCTCCATAATACTTTCATGCTACCTTTGTTTGCTACAGTATATGTTTAGGTTTTGAAGAATTTTCATATATCTTTTAAATTATGCATGGTTCTTAGTTTAAATCAAAGGTATTTGGATATTACTTCGAAAGGCTTTTAAATTAAGCGTGGTGCTTAGGTTAAAATGTCAAGTCAAATTAGACGTTGTGTCTAGGTTGATTTTTGAACTGATAGTATGTTGTAGTAGATATTGGATATTTTTGTTGGACTAACCCTTGTAGGAAAACTTTCAATATCAAACTGGGAAAGTCCTGATAGAAACTCACATTTGAGATGAAGAGAGACACATGAACTTCAACAACTTTCACAAGAGAGACACAACTAATTCATCAATAGATGAATTCCATGGAGCAAGGAGAAGACAAGGATAACCTTAAACCACTCAATCCATGGAAGATAAGGTGATCAAACTTCAAGACAAGACAATGAGAAGACCAACAAGATCATAGGAACAAGGATGAGGAGTGGAACAAAGGAGACAAGCTATTAATGCTCAACCAGCCGATCAAAGGAAGCTTCCATGAGGTGTTACAGGGCCATCATTCTTCAAAATTAAAGGTAAGTAATCATCACTCTAAAAGAATTTCTTTGATTCTGGTATTCACATAAATAAATATCTAAATCATGTTGAGCTACAACATTATTTGATCCAACCTCACAAACTCAACATGTTAGTTCTTTAAAGCATGTTCCTAGTACCACATTCTTGTTCTCACAAATTTAACCATATGGGCTAAAAAAGTGCTACACTCATACTTATCTTTTGATTTTTGCACCCATGTTATCGTTAAACAAAATACTCAATTTTGCTCGATGTGTTTAGGCTAGAGAAGAATGAATAAAACTTTGGTTCTGTTAGTGTTTTCCCACCAACAGAGCCCATGCACTTGATCTCTTCCTTGTTTATTTGAGCAGGACACTTCTTCACCATGCCATCAAAAGCATGGGTGGATGACACCCCACCAATGGAGATAGAGAGATTCAAGACCTATCATCCCAATCTCCATTAGAGCTTACACTCTTGAAGAAGCTGTCTGTGACCTTGGAGCAAGTGTCAACATCATGCCAAGCTTGTAGATCAGACACTATGCTACCCCAAGGCAATTCCTTAATATATCAGCATACGAGTTGGGCACTCGTTCGTACCAGTAAACCTTGTGATTGGAGAAACAGATAGAGATGAGAAATCCCTCATTATCTTGGGCACTCATGCTTAAGAACAACTAATACCATCATCTACACGGATAGCGCCAAGATTTGTTTCCCAATCAAGGATGAGAAGGAGAGGTTCACTTTCAAGAAACATACACTCAAGGCTCCTACTCATCCTTAGAGGCCTACATCTACGAGGACACAACTGTTGCTACAAGGAAGTAGAACATTAACAATAAAAGGAGGAAGATTAAAGCTCAACAAGCAAGAGAAGACCCAAATGATCAACACTATTGATTTAGGGTATGGCCAACTCCTTCTATCAAATACCTCGCTAAGCTGGATAATCCAGGAGTACCTACCAATGATCGCAAGATCAAGGAAAGTACATCGCACAAGACATTATGCAACATTGGATCAAGTGACAACACAGTGTCTGTGGTAGACTATCAACATTTATATGACAGTAGACCACTATACCAGACATATGTACAGTTTCAGCTAGCAAACCAATCATTCTGATTTCCGGAGGGAATAGCAAAACACATCATAATCAAAGATCACTATGTTCCCGCCGACTTCATGGTTTCATGGGAGATAAAGATGGAGTCCACCTTATTCACCTCAACACCACCAACACAATCATCTTCATATCAAAAGAGGACTACTTCCAATTTCCTGAAGAGAAGACGTATTGCTACTTCAATAGCCACACCACTTATGAGAAGACAAGGAAGCATCGCTCTCAATGCCAAATGAAACAGGCCACCAAGGATGGATGGACAGATTATCCAAGAGAAAGTCAAGATATGAAGACCAATCCAATAATGAAGATAAAGATCTCCTGAGTAAGAAAGTTGTACCACCAACGGAGGATGTATCACAAGCTACAGAGAGCAAAGAAGAAGTAGAACCTCAAAGCAGTGAATCGCAGGAAGAGAAACCTCAGACTCAGAAAGGGTGGAAGAAGAGACTTCATCAAAACATTAACACAAGGTGAACAAACATCCAAGTCCTCATCAGGATTGGATAACACTCCTCAAGATATTTTAACCAGAAGAGATGTCCGGATCGACGGACCTAAATCTCTGAACCTTGGCCGAAAGGTAAACTCGGTAAGTTATCTGCATATTTAATTCTTCATTCCACCACCATAATTAATTCTGGCGCTATTAACCAACATAAAATCGAATTTGCATATTTAATTTTCACACTACATTAGTTTAGCTTACACACTCGAAGTTTCTAGTGTTGTTTTGCTCTACTATCATCCATTGCATAATCATCTTTACCATGACATATCTACATTTTTGCATTACAAAAAGAAAATCTTTAAGCCCCATGTGAGAGAACTTATGGTAATACCACAAGGGAAATTACTGTGGTGGCACAAAAATAATTTTTTTCGCTTGCATCATAAAATAGAAAATTCAAAAAAACAGATGAGATATTCAATTCCTGCTAGAACATATTAAAGTTTAAATTAGCTCATAAGAATATTCAATTACTCTTTTGGCTAACTGCTAACCCATTGTTATAATGGAGACTCGAGTTTTGTTTGTTCTTGTTGGAGTATAACCATACAGGATTGAAAGCACCAAAGAGGAGTGGGCCCAACCAGGAGGCTACTTCCAAAGATCATTCAAAGCAACTATAGCAAACATCCAGCTTGGTGGAGGGCATCCCCCAGTTATCAGGTAAGTATATCTATGCGACTATCGAGTCTATCTTATAGTCATAAAAATATAAAAAATATGTGAACACATGAAGGTTCACCATAGTATCATAAGAAAATCTAAAATTACTAAAAACATATGGGCACTTGAAGGTTCATGTCTATCAAGTTTTAAGAGTCCTAAATAAAGATATATATATATAGTTAGGGTGTGTATTTAATTTGTTTAGAGTCAATAAAAGCCATGAACAATAATTTTGTCTTGGAAATGATGAATAGTTGCTCTGCCGTAATTCCATTCAAGTACCTAGTTTTCAGCCTTGAATTCTCCTGAGTTTTAGATATAATTGTTTTGACATAAGATTTACTCTGAACCTAAGACTTATGGGTTGTGAATGCTTGAGCTAAGTCTAGGTAGTTGATAGGTATGATATGATAAAGTTGAGCTGCTATTTATCTTGTTCCTAGCAATACTAGAGTTCTGGAGAATTTATCTTTTGAAAATTGAAAATATTACATGATAAGTTTCTGTATGACGAGAGCTTGAATTCCTACCACAGTCATATATACATGCCTGGTAGATTAGGAAAACTTTCACTATTATATTTACTGCTTGTATTTGCATTGAGTTTTGTCAAGCTTTGTTGACCCTTAGAGACTTGTCATGCTTTTAAAATCAAGTTCACGTACACTCCACTCGTATATGCTACTTTTATCCTGGAAGTACACATCCACATATATGCCATTCAGATCCACTAGAAAAATGCTCTACTCCTACCTTGGGAGTAAGCAACAAAAAATATCCCAGTTCTCCACCTATCCATATATTTCATTACCACAGATGTAACTGCTCCAAAGATTTCTTTGTTATCATCTCTCACAAGTGTTATTATAGAAAGATACTTGTGGTTGTAAAAAAAAGAGAGTAAAAACATGGACAAGTGTCCTACCAAAACAATGGGTACTTAGATACCCGCATCTCTAAAAAAAAGAGCAAGCCCAAGTTCTCTCAAAAGTTCCAAGTTCCAAGTTCCAAGTTCTAAAAGAGAGAAGTATGCATATTTGTATTCAAGGAGCAGAGTAGAATTAGGTTTCCATCATACACACTCATATATCCACCATACATCATTACATATCCACCCTTATACATCCACCATCCCACACACATGCACATCTTGATTTGATTGTATGCCCTGTTTCTCTGGATCCATTGTTTGACTTTACAATATATGCTTTGCAAGTATGTATGCGCTGTTTCTCCCCACCTATGAACTCCATATATTGTCTATTAGTTATAGGGTGAGTGAGAGAAGGCATAAACACCATTATGCCTTGGTGAGGATCCAAAAATACTACATATTGAGAGACTTGAGAGGGTCATACAAAAGAAACTTTGAGTTTTATTTCGAAAACTTTGCAAAACTCCAGGATGAAGGTAAAGTGAAGAGCTTGAGACATAGTGCTTGGCTTGATCATTCTACTTTTCAATTTCTCAAGACCCAAGTGATGGCTATAAGCCCCATGGTTAAAGGTAATATGGGTAAGTTTGAAAGTCAAGATGGTTTACTCTAATCCAGAGGAGAATTCTTGTTTGAACGCATGTGTACCTTTAAGGTGTGAAAGCATTGTAGCAACTCTTGATCCATCCTTGAGTTCATCTTTGCTCAAGGACAAGCAAAAGGTAACCTTGGGGGAGTTGTTAACGGTCCTTAAGTATCAATTTTAACCGTCAACTAAGCATTAGAAAGGATATATTTGCAACACACCACCTAGACATAGGGTTTATACTAATAGAATTCCACGAGTTTTGGTGAATGTCTATTTCTGCAGGGGGATATCAGGAATACCAAGGAAAGGCCCACATGTCATGTTTACATAGGGATAATTATCAACTGTACAATTTTCTATACTCTAGAGGGTTCCAGAGGACGCGGGACGGAACGAGAGGGCAAGCGGGCCCAGGGGCAGGGCGCCCACCATACCCCCTAGGGCGGTCGCCCTAGTGTTGCAGCCAATCAGGCTCCGCCTCGCAGATTAGGGTTCCACCGCCTTTGAGGATGAATCTAACCCCTCCATTAAGGTCGGTTTGATCTGACGGCTGACGTTCATTTGAGGGAGCTATATAAGGAGGACCCTTGCCCCTGGCAAAAGGCAATCCATTATTCATTTGCATATTTTGCAGAGAGGATTCACTAGAGAGGATCCCTTATGGATCTATTCTCTAGGGCTTAGCATTCAAGAGAAACTATCCTTAGTTTCTATGTGAGATTAGAGTTTACTCTTCTAGATTGAGAGAGTTAGAGTGGAGGTGTGGATTGGAGGAAGCCCGGCCTGTCGGTGTCTCTTCTCTAGTTTGTATCGATGTTATCAAGTCTCCTAACCTGAGGCTTGCTCCTAGGATTTCTTCGGTATTTCGACTTCTAATTCTAGTAAGTTCTCTGTTTTATTATTCTTTGGTTTGTGAGTTTACGTTATTCTCTTTGCATTGAGAGTAGGGTAATCATCTTTAGCGTAAACGTGGTGTTTAGGCTAGGATACTCATAGATATCCCTTGTCTAGCCGGATCTGTGGTAGTAGCTCGGAAAGTGACAATTCCGTAGATACCTTTGGAACCCACAATCCCATTAGAAGGACTGGTAGGGTTTATAGGCCGCGTGCTAAGCATCCTCTGAGGTGTCTCTTATGTCGACGGTTCTCCCCAATAGAATAATAGATCATATCTTGCATAGACTAGAGTGAGATTACAGTCGTGGTCTTCTCTAATCGCTCATATCAAAATCACCTTGTTTGTAGCCTAAAGGTTAATAGCATAGATTTGGTTAGTCAGATGCACCCTTTCTCCCTATGGATAAATAAATACGATACTCTGGATAATCTCCCGGGTGAAGTGCTCACCGGTATCCGTGCGCTTGCAGATTACTTCCTAGTGATTTCTCTGTTTGCGTTAAAAAATATCAACACTTACTAAGTCATTCTTAATCAATATATTCAATTGCTTCATTCCAACATGACCAAGTATTCTATGCCATAACCAACCCATACTTGATTTTGTGAGCAAGCATGTTGACAATTGAGCTTCACTAGCATTGAAATCAACTAGGTAGAGGTTCTCATATCTAAAGCCTTTGAAGATCAAGTTCGAACCATCCACACTAATGATATCAACATCATCTACCCCAAATATGCATTTGAATCCAAGATCACATAATTGAGCCACGGATAGCAAATTGAAGTTCAAGCTCTCAACTAGCAAGACATTTGATATACTCAAATCATTGGATATAGCAATCTTTCCAAGACCCTTGACCTTGCCCTTGCCATTATCACCAAAAGTAATACTATTAATGCCATCATTGATGTTGGAGTTGATTGTTTTGAACATTCTAGAATCCTCGGTAATGTCTTGAGTGCACCCACTATCAAGCGCCCAATGCCTTCCTCCGGCTTTGTAATTCACCTACAAAACAAATTAGTT